>CABEEJ010000963.1:74385-145241 GCA_901482245.1 Timema douglasi | reverse complement strand
AATTTTTGTTATTTTTTTCAATAAAAATGCTATTTACACACCCCTACACACCTATCTATATTATTATGTTTTATGATAGCATATTATTTGAATTATACTTAATAATGTCAAAGCTTTTACAAGTATTGCCATATTATTTTAAAAACAACATATATTTTTAATTTTAAAATATTCCAAAACGTTATTCTTAAAACTTCCATTTCCCCCCTGACCCCGGTAGTTTTGACATATTAATCGTCCCATTCCTGTCTCGATACCAAAATTTCATTCCTGTCCGTCTCTAGAAGAATCCAATGCACAAAGGTGTCATCTTCTTTCTTTATTCTATAGTAGAAATAGTCAAAAACACATTTAAACAGAAATGTTAATACAAGTTGAGTAATATTTCAGCAGTGTTGCATTTCTCAAAGGGAAGAGAGAATAAACTTTATGCCAGCACTAAATTATCAAATATTTAACCTAAGCTACTTNCCCCTTCGTTTCCACACCCGAAGGAAGATGGTAGAAGAGAATATACATTTATGTATCCTCTAAATCCTTTTCAAGCTTCCTCACTCGCTGACCTAACAAATAACTGTTTATAGACAGAAATCCATGAGTTGTTTCTCCCCCAATACCCTCACTACCTCCTCTCAAGTCTGCTACAGGTCTGAGAAGAATAATGTATATGAAATAAACAGGGTGTCTACCATCCAAGAAAATCAGGGAAAACGGGAATTTGAAGTGATCGGGGAAAAACAGGAATAAGTTGGGAATTTAGTAAATTACAACAAAGTGTTTGTACCAATCTCCACTTATTTATTCCCTAGCTGCATCGATGAAGAAAATGAGGAGACACTAAAGCCCAAGTTGGCTGCAAACATCGAGAAGGCGCGTATTGCAATGTCTCGATTGGAGGAGATCTTTACTCAAAACCCTTCGTTGCAGACAACTGGCGTGATGAGACAGTTGTTGGATGTTTACAAAGACTGCAGGTATAGTAGCTGTTATCATCCCCTTGGTTTTACAAAATATCATGGACATATAGTCTTACAACAAGATTGGGTTTCATAACTGTGTTTTTACTCTCTTTTTACACAAAACACGTATATTTTCTCTAAATTATACCTACTCATTCTAACCCCATCCATTACTGTTTCCAGCTTGTGGCCTGAGTCAGTTTTTTATTATTATTATTAATAATAATAATAGCACCGCGTCTTACTACCCGTTCGGGTTATACGCTTTAAGTACTAATTACTCTAACGGATTAAGAATTGGGAAGGTTGAAATAGAGGAAGTGAACCCACATTTGCGTGGAGGGAGAGTGGAAAACCATTTAGGAAAAAAAAAACTCAGTTCACCTGACCGAGATTCGAACCTCGATCTCCCCGTCCTCAGCAGTCGAGCAGCTCAACACGACTAGCGCGCTAGCCAACTACGCCATCGAGGCGGGTAGTTTTTCATTCAAGCCATATATTTTTCAATATCGGCTTGCTAGGCCTGTTGTAGCTTCATATGTCTTATAATCCAACTTAAGACTAGGACAGGTACAACATCCAGTCCCTGGTTGTTAATTCATCACTGTGAAAGGGTGAACCCACATTTCACCAATTATACATTTTCCGGCCATGCCAGGAATCAAACCTTGGTCCCTTAGCTCAATAGACAGATATGCTACTGACTGAGTTAAGGTGTCGGATCCATACCACAATATTATAATTAAATAAAGTATCCTGGATGTATGTAAGACACCATGATGGCGAGATCTCATGTACACTCAAGAAAATTTAGGTAGTTTTATATTGACATTTTTACCGAGGGACAGGAAACAGGTCAAAATACTAGAATCGGGACAGAAACAGGAAATTATAAGAATGACGTTTTAGAATAATTTGAGGTAGTGTGTGAGAACCATTTTTCAATTCGAGATGAGATATAAAAAAGTAACGAGAACGAGGTGATAAAACACCCCTTAAAAGTACAAAAATGTAAATTATAGAGATGGGCCACTCAAATCTTTGAATCCTCGAATTCACCAAATACCTTCCAAGATTCGAGGATTCAGTGTTTTACTGGATTTGATGGTCGAATCTTTCAACTCATAAACAAAGCATAATATTGATGAATCATTATTAAGCTCCTGGCAGACATCCTTTTCCCTTGTTCTGTTGCTAGGAGAAGGATGAGGGTGTACTTGTTCTATTAACAAGGGAAACTGCTTGTTTGAGTGAGAGGGGAGGTCAACCAGCAAACAAATGCTTGAACCACGAGAGCAATTTTTAAGGGGAGCTAAAACTGATAACAGGTTAAAGGAAAGTGCAAACTGAGGAAGATTCAAGGGAAGCTAAATCTGATAGAGATGTAAGGGAAGGTAAAACTGTGGAAGATTCAAGGGAATCTTAAACTGGGGAAGATTCAAAGGAAACTAAAACTGGGGAAGATTCAAGGGAATCTAAAACTGGGGAAGATTCAAGGGATATCTAAAACTGGGGAAGATTCAAGGGAAACTAAAACTGTGGAAGATTCAAGGGAAGATAAAACTTAAGACCTACCATTGTTTTCAAAACTGTTTCATGGATTCATGACTTTTCTTCATTTCAATACTTAAATTTATTTATTAGTTAATATTTAAAACTCTATTTTCAAATTAATTATGCTCATTTAAATTCAATTAAAATTAATGACCACATTTTTTTTCTGTTTTTATTATAAAAAATAATATATTTTCTATCATATTCTATGCATGAATTTAAAAATAAAATTATCACAAATATAACTGAAAAGGGGGAGTCAATTTAACTGGAACTAATTATATTTTAAATTTAGTAGGGTAAGTGATAAAAAATTAATTACATTCAAAATAGGATTTTTCTTATAGTAATTAATAAAATAGTATATTTATTCTGACTTCATACTGTCATCACTACAAACAATATTGGCGTTCCTGTTGAACTTTGTGGTAAATTGTTAACTACCATATTTGGATTTCTTATCCAAGTTTATGTTTTGTAGGTATTTGGATAAACTGATGGGGACGTCATTTTTCCATGAGAGCCATTTCCAGGGCTTGCTGGAGCGAGTTAGAGAAAGAGGCAGGGCAAATGTGGCCCAAAGAGTGGCTGACCAGGTAAGGTTACGCCGGATTACTCATCAAACTTAAATAAAGTTAATTATGGTGGCTCAGAGTCAACTTTTTTTCATTTAATGTGGAGTTTAATCATTATTTTTATATACATATATATACACTCATCAAA
The DNA here is from genome assembly GCA_901482245.1 of Timema douglasi. NCBI lineage: Eukaryota > Metazoa > Arthropoda > Insecta > Phasmatodea > Timematidae > Timema > Timema douglasi. Next base: position 142,005 of record CABEEJ010000963.1, on the reverse strand, counting down.
CTTATATGTATATTTGTTAATCTAACTTTATAAATCAAAAATAACGTAGTTATAAAATGTTCACTATAAAAAATATTTACCAATTCTATGCTGATGAATAATTGTTTATTACATATAGCTCGATAGTTTTCAAGTGAGGTTTGTTTTTTTATTTAGTTAAGTTGAATGTAATAGATATTTAAATTAAAGCTTTCAAAGCTTTGCACATCTCTAAAGAAAGTATCTTTATTCTTCTTCAAAGTTGTATCACAAACTTTGTACCGCTACTTTACCGATACATCCGTCTACCTTGCACAGTTATAATATGCGTGTCATCGTTGTCCAGCCCCTTCCCTCGCATTTTTCAAGGGCTTTAGAAGGTTTCGGAGGAAAGAGATGGGGGGAGGGGGGGTTAGTATTCGAGAAAATATTTCTACAAAAGAAAACCAGGCATGTAAATGCCATAAACGTAATTATTAAAAACAAAATATTAAAATGAAAATATAATGTTATGCAAAACGGGCCTCCCCACAAAAGCCGCTGCCCTTAGGCCCGTGCCTAGTGAGCCTATAGTGTAAATTCACTTCTGCCCACACCATCCTATAATCCAGACTTGTTTGTTTCTCCTTTGTTTGAACAATGACAAAACACAGCAAAATGGGTTCCAGGCTGTAAGGAAATGTTTCAGCTTGATAGGAAAATATGTTCTGTAACTGGCCAAGAAATTCAATAAATTGAATACTGTATATACTTTATATACGAATAAGACCAATCCACTTGTTAAAATAACAATATAAGATAACTTTAAATTATTTTAATGGCATAGTAGATTATCCAGATAGATACAACCAACAATTTTGTACCATTATCATTCGATGTAATATTAGGCACAGGATGTATTTTATGATTTTACCTCGCACACCACACAACCAAACCTTTCATAACCAGACTTGAATGATTCACGCTCTAACTATCCCCGCTTCTCGTCTTTGTGTCTTTGACGTCAGCAGGAGCCATCTTCTGGAACACATAATTGTAATAATAGAAGTCCGTATTACCTCTGTGGGGGTTTCGCTGGTCCTGGCAACTAGTAGAACACATAATCGATAGGGGTGGAAGGAATCCTGAAATGTTGGGAATTTGTCCAATCTCGAAGGTGAAAGTAGGTCGGGTGGGATTGGGGGTTTCCTGTCAAGCTTTGGCAGGAAACAAATGCGCCAGTACTGCTCTCTAAGCACTGTTCACTGTTAGTCTCTTATAGACAGTACTCTTGTTTCTTTAGCAAGCTTATGGAGTGAGATTAACAAGTTGGTCAACAGTTATTTGTTATGTTGAGTGAGTGAGAGAGCTGGAAACTCTTAGAGAAGGACAGTTAATAATACATTCTACTCTACAATCTTTTAAGGCTTGGGGTGTTACTAAATAACCTTTGAGGAGTGTCAATTCTAAAGGGGAACACTTGATGTGTTTCTAAACTAGAGAAGCTGTAAGTGGTTTTAAACCAGTGATCTATCAAGAGGTATTAAAATAGAGAATCTTTAAATTCTCTATTATTTCTGTTGTCAACATCCCTTTTTCTCAACTTCTACAAAGCCAACAGCGATGAATACGGTATCAGTGGATAGGACTTTTACTGACTTCTGACATAGCATATTCAGTTTGTGTTGTATCAGCCTGCCAAAGACAGGCTTTAAAACTGATAACATAATAACACTCAAGGGGTTTCAAGCCTAGAGAACATTTAAGAAGGGTAAAACATGTTTTATTTTATTTTTTGCACTCTTCTAATAGTTAAATATAAAATATCATTTTCAAAAGAAATAAACTAATACAAATAATTTCTATCAAAAATGTAATGAAATTAATTATTCAATTTGTATTACTCAATATTTGTTTAAAAAAAATTCACAATGTCCAGCGACCTTGAAACAGGGAAAATTCTTGGAAGGTCAGGGAATTTTATCAAATTTCTGGAATTTTCGCATATTCACTAGAAAAATACAATAGTCGAAATTTACAATTTACAATAATCAAAATAACATCTTTCCTATAAATCTCTTTTAACACAGTTATGCCTGTTGGTCATATTTATCTTAATTATCAAGGTCAACATGTGTCGTCTTTCCACCCCTCTACAGCACTCCATTAGCCAAAGTTAAGTAATGATTCTACACATGCTCGAGAATTCGACTATGTTATAGGGAGAAGAAACTAATTAAGAATATGTCTCACTACAATTCTAAACTGTATTTGTGTAAACCATCTTTTAATGTCTCAATATTATTTCACTTAAATCTCTCATAGATCATTGATTAAAGCTGTAATACTTTAACCTTCTCATGCAGGGATACAATTTAAGAATGTATATGTGTCTAAAATATTATTATATCAAGTTGCAATCTTAATAAAATTATGTTTGTAACATATATCGGCTGGAAAGTTGGAAATTACCTCTGGAAAACCTGGAAAATTCAGGAAATTTTAAAATAAAGTTTGGCTGGACATTACGTTTAAAACTGTCAAACCTTTTACAATTAGTCTTAACATATTATTTTAAAAATTAATATACATTTTTAATCTAAAATTATTCTTCAGTGTAATTTTTAAACTTTCCTTTTTCATTCCCGAAATTGATATTTTGACTCATTTCCCATCCTGTTCCTGTCTGCAGTAAAAACGTCAGTCTTGTTTGTCCCTAATAATCATTATATCCTGTTCTTCAAGCTTTTGAACACACTTTTATTAAAACTATAAATTTAATCAAGGCTATGTGGGTATTCGAGAACTCATAGGCGAATTCTGGTAGTTCAAACTTGGCTTGTAGATTTTTACAAAACTTAAAAAGATTTGTGTACTCAGAACTTACAATTTTATTGCAAATATTCCAAATTTAATCAATTGTATTCAAATGTCATTTTTTTAAATGGAAAATAGAGTCCTTCACTATTTCCTTTTGTCTAATTTATAAAATGTAACTTTTACTACTAAATTAAATTTATTTAAAAATCCGAATTTGTGAGATCATAAATTTTTTTTCACCAAAAAACTTCATCATTAAAAATATATGTTTGTTCTTATGGTTTATGCATTGCTCTACTAAAAAAAAGTTAAACTTGAAATATTTCTAGTACAAATACAGCTCTATAGTACTCAAACTCGATAAAAAAAAACTACATGTTTTCATTTAAACTCAATTCATAATTTACTCATAGTGAAAAAATGCCTACTCACACACCTATAAATTTAATATCCATGCAAAAATACAATATTCCTGTAGATCACGTTATTTGGAATAGATCACTAGGCTAAATCATAATTAAAATTAGGATTAGGTTAGTGATAACTGGAGTAGAAATTGTTTAGATAGAACATTAAAAGAACACAAACATATTATACACTTGTTTAGGGACAAGCTTTCACCGTCACAGACATCTTATTTAGACCAAGAGCATAAATCTACTTTGGAATTTTTTTTCTATTCTTTTCCCCTTTTTAGGTCTATTCTTAGCACCTGTCTAAGTCTCTTGAAAGGTGTCTATGACAGTGAGAGCTTGTCCTTAAAATGTGTTTTGTGTGTGTTATCAAAACAATATCCATCCCAGTATCGCTAAGATAATTGTGCCTCCTAAATTAAACTATCATTTTGATAAATAAATTACATTTTTCAAACTTTTAGACTCCTAAAATATCCAAAAATATTTTGCTGAAGTGCATTATGTCTAGACAGATGATCTTTAAATCCTTAAGTAAAAAAAAAAACTTTATTGACTTAAAAATAGGCCGCACTTTTTTCTTTTTTTTTCCAAAAATATTGTATATATAATCCTAGTGAAGCCAATAATCACAATCTTAGATAACGAATGTTGTACTGTGAGGGCTGCATATAGTTATATCGATATATATCGAAATAGTTTATTATCTCCACAACAGATTCTTCACTGCTTCAAAAACGTTATATAAATATAGATATATCTTGACTCTAATAAACAAAATTGGGTCAATTTGGTTTATATTTGAGCTTGGAATTGGTCTGATTTAAAGCTCTTATATTGCTTCCTAGAGGCTTAGCCCAACTTAATAGTAGGAAACACTTAATAACCAGAACCATAATTATAATTAATTTGACTGAATGTATTATACTAACAAAACAACCCGCCTCGGTGGCGTAGTTGGCTAACGCGCTTGTTGTGTTGAGCTCGACTGCTGAGGACGGGGAGATCGAGGTTCGAATTACTTTATTGACTTAAAAATAGGCCGCACTTTTTTCTTTTTTTTTCCAAAAATATTGTATATATAATCCTAGTGAAGCCAATAATCACAATCTTAGATAACGAATGTTGTACTGTGAGGGCTGCATATAGTTATATCGATATATATCGAAATAGTTTATTATCTCCACAACAGATTCTTCACTGCTTCAAAAACGTTATATAAATATAGATATATCTTGACTCTAATAAACAAAATTGGGTCAATTTGGTTTATATTTGAGCTTGGAATTGGTCTGATTTAAAGCTCTTATATTGCTTCCTAGAGGCTTAGCCCAACTTAATAGTAGGAAACACTTAATAACCAGAACCATAATTATAATTAATTTGACTGAATGTATTATACTAACAAAACAACCCGCCTCGGTGGCGTAGTTGGCTAACGCGCTTGTTGTGTTGAGCTCGACTGCTGAGGACGGGGAGATCGAGGTTCGAATATCGGTCGGGTGAACTGGGGGTGGTTTTTCCTAAATGGTTTTCCACTCTCCCTCCACGCCAATGTGGGTTCACTTCCTCTAATTTAACCTCCCCAAGTCCTAATCCATTAGAGTAATTAGTACTTAAAGCGTATAACCCGAACGGGTAGTAAGATGCGGTGCTAAAAAAAATGTGCTTATAATTTTTGCTATAAAAGATTTGACCATTGTAATCTTGGCCTTGTTTAAACGTGAAAATAGTCTGAGTAACTAAATGGTATGTGCTCAGGTGTGCCGGTTGTTCCACCACTCAGATGTGTTGGTTGAGGAAGGGGAAGATGACAACTTAGGAAAGCGTCTCTCCTTGACTGACGCTGTCACTATTCCTGTGGAGGACTCTGGCATATTTTCGGCCGCAGCCTCCAACAAGGACAGCAGTGGCAGTAGCGGACACGAGTCCTTCACGTCAGGGGAGTTCCTGCTTAGCGAGAACCTCGTCAACCTGGAGCGTAAAGTGGCTGCTGCATCAGCCAACCACAAGAAGCTCAGTGACGTTGGGGCCAATGACAGTGCCATAAAGCAGATTGCGAAGAAAACTAGTAGTGACAATATTTTAAAGATTGGACAGAAAAATCTGAATCGTTGCGACAATGTTTTGCAGGTGGATCACAATTACTCGGTTGTGAAACTCAATGGTCATGTGGGGGAAACTCCCGCTATCATGGTCACACCAAAGAACAAAGCAACATCATCAAAGACAGACTGTCTAGGAACATCTATTGATAGCTCAGTGATTAACACACCTATTACTCCAAGTTCAGTGTCTAATTCTCATGTTTGCGTCAAGCTGTGCTCTTTGATTAAAGCACAGCTGGTGAAAGCGCACAGTGAGGTGACGCGGAGGTTTGGTGGTAACCAGGGTCAGATGACCCTGAGCGATGCGTTCAACACTCATTCACCGGTCGACGTAGAGGATAGTATACAGGAGGACGCCGGTAAAGAGGGACAACTTTCGGATATATCCTCGATCACCCTAGCCGACGAAGAGAGCAATTTAGCGACTGGTGAAGACTTTAATCTTCCATTCCATGAGATAGTGAAGGACGGTCTCAAAGACATGTTGAATGCGTTTGTGCGTCTCAAGTCTAGTGCGGTGCCTTGCCCTAATATCACCGGGCCGCCCGTAAGGGGAGATGAGGAAACATCTAAGAATGTCGAAGAAATGGAGGTACCATCTACCACCATTGGGGAGGAGGGTGCCACTGCAGTCCCAGAAGGGGAATTTGGGGAAGGTGAGTTTATTTCTCTATGTCAAGAGTTTAATAATTTATATTTTACGCTCTTGAGGCTTGCTAATAGTGTTCTTATTTAATGTTGAATTTCCTTCTTGAAGATTTAGCTCACAAATAGGGGGGAACAGAAAATACCTTTTATTTAGGGGCTGGTACGAGACAGGAAATGACTTTAATTATTGGTATCTAGACAGAAATGAGAAATTATAATAATATCCACTATTTCTCAAATCAAAATTTACATTTTATTTTTGAATCTTGAATCCGAATCCTAGCAAATTTTTAGAAATTTAATAAACTACAAATAGATCTACATAACATAATATAGGTCTAAACTGTAAATTAAGATCTATTTCAATCAAGCTTTCAATTTTAATCGACCCCAACCACCCCTCGCAAAATACAGGTTAAAATCCAGCCAAATTAAACAATCTAGACTCATATTATTGTTTGGAAATCAAATCAATCAAAATTTGAGTGTCTTTTAGTTATTATTAAAAGTGTTGTTAGAATGAGTTAAGTTTCTAAAAAAAATTATTATTATTATTATTTAGCACCGCGTCTTACTACCCATTCGGGTTATACGCTTTAAGCACTAATTACTCTAATGGATTAGGAATTGGGAAGGATGAATTAGAGGAAGCGAACCCGCATTTGCGTGGAGGGAGAGTGGAAAATAATTTAGTAAAAACCACCCCCAGTTCACCCGACCGAGATTCGAACCTCGATCTCCCTGTCCCCGGCAGTCGAGCTCAACACGACAAGCGTGTTAGCCAACTACGTCACCGAGGTGGGTTAACAGATTAGGTCTAGTTACCTTTTGATCAACTTTAATAAAAGAGCAAAAATAAAAACATCAACAGATTTTAAAAAAGGACTAAAACAACATGCTTCAAAATTAAACATGCATTGGAAATAGTGAACTCAATAATGCCTAAGTATGTTTTATTATTATTTTCTTTTATATCAATATTATCTACATTTGCATAGAAAACAAGAAATATATCTGAATAGTGCAATGTATCGATTTCTGAAAATACGTTCTATTTTAAACATGAACATATTTTCAACTTTTGCAATATGTTCATTCCCATTTAATTAGGCTGGACTAAGTTTGAATATTTTTATATTATTACAATTACTTTAAGAACTTATTTTTTAATAATAAACTTGGTTAATATCAATTTAAAAACAAATTATGAATTAGCAAGTTGTTATTTGATTCTTAAAACTCGATAGCGCTTACTAAGTGATCAGATTACCTGAATTGGTTCTAAACAAACAATCGACATACAATACGTAGGCCGGTGGGCATAAGTAAACAATTTTAACGGTGTTTAACTGTTGACAGTATTTATTGTTCATGAAACCCAACAAAATATCTAACCTAAGGATTGTATGAAATAAATTGGGGTTATTTGCATAGTTGTAGATAATTAAAACCAATCGGGTAGTAAGAATTAACAGTTGTGTTTATTTAATCATCATTCTGGCGAGTAAATATATACATCATGGGGGCTGATATTGTATTAGTGATGGGCACTGTCGAGTAACTCTATTGTTTTATGTAATCAGGTGCACTCAATTCTTCTGAGATTACTCAATTAACTTTACTCGGACCTTGTTATTCTTTTATTTTCTCTTTTCCTACCAGCTAAGTGAGAATCGACCTCATTGGCTGGACTGTTTGCCAGGCTATTTCCATTTAAAAGGCATAATCCCTTAGAGCTCATTTTTCACCCACAGTTTCTGCTGCTACACAAAAATGACCCTTTATGGTTCAGATGTTGCACGTACATTTTCAATACAAAATACCCAATCGAAAAGCATGGTAACTAGGTGTACCACATTTCCGATTCTTTTTAAAAGTACTCGTTGAAAGTTATTTGATTCTTTTACTCGTTACCTCGTCAGTCTTATGTCCACAATCCCATAGACGAAACTAATTATATTCTATCTTAATTATTATATTTATTATAATTTATTGTTAGTAAAATATGATTATTTATAAATTTAAACTAATTAGAGTAAGTTACAAAATGGAACAAATAATAGAACTGTTTTCACGTTTAAAACGGTACAATTATTATCAATTTCTTTAACATGAATTTATAAAGAAAAGTTTATTTTGTTAAAAAGAGCACAACACTTTTTTATTGTGAGACTTGTTAAAATGCGTATTTTTGTATTGACTGTACATGCAACGTGAAACTTGAAAATATGGGGGCTGGATATCACTGTCAGTGTCGACTGCCTCCCACAGAAAGAGATTATGGACTTGTTATTATTGTCGAATCCCATCGCAAGACTCCTGAGTAATGTTGTCCAAACGATTGCCATGGGACGATTTGACTAGATGATTCGCTAAAAATTACTCGAGTAATTTTATTTGATTACTCGATTCTGTTTAAAGAGAATCGAGTAATTACTCGATTGTACCGATCAATACTTTGTATTGTGTGCAATGTGTTATTTCTTTTAAAAACAAAGCCGTCATTTGTTTTATTTATTTCGAGCTTATTTGTAATTCTAGTTTTGATTTTCAGTTTTTGGAGTTTTAATGTTTTCATTAAAATATTTACAAGATTGTTTGTGAGGTAAAAGTTTCAGAAGTGAGCATGCGCTACAATGGTTGAGTTCAAGTTTTCCATAGAGTTGGGTATTAGGCACATTAGATTTTCTACACCTAACAATTATAATTTTAAAAAAAAGATAGATTTTATTCAGGTTTATCTCTTTTGTCCGAAATAATGATTACAGATTAAGTTGTGCTTTTCATGTATGCCTAATATTTGAATTAAAAATAATTCTGCTTTGTTTATGAGATGAAAGATTCGACCATTGAATCCAGTAAAACACAGAAATCTCGAATACTTGTCAGGATTCGGTGTATTTGAGAATTCAAAGATTTGAGTGGCCCATCTCTAATAACAACACTTTAGAGTAATTTTAGATTAAATAAATATATTTTAGTGCTGTGTGGAAATGACATTTTGACTTCAGGAAATTTTTGAACGGGAAATAACACATTCTCGTGGGAAACGGGAAAAAAAAATTTAAAATAATTTTCCACTTTAGGATTAAATATATTTTTCAGATTTATAATTTTAGTCTAAACTTAGCTTTCCCATTCATTTCAATTAAAAACTTAAAATAATTGAATATTTTAAATTGAGTTTGATGTAGTGGTAGATGTCAGCAATATGGACACAAACTCCGATTTGGTCGCAGTTATTGGTATAGCCAATAGATTAACCTTCTATAATCTTGCGGGAAAAAAACGTACACCTACAATTTTATATTTATTTTAAAATTGTAAGTTTTCCAATTAAAAACTAAATATTTTGTCCATTAAGTGTTGAGTAAGATTCTTGATATAATGTAAATTAAATAACTAGGCCTAATACAACTATACTAATAGTGTATTTTTGATAAAACATTTTTGCTTTTAGTATAAATAGGTGTATTCTACAAATAAATTTTAAGATTGAATAAAATAGTTTTTAAATAAAATACTCATGACATTAATTTTAATAAATACTTACACAGTAAAACATCAGAATCTTCAAACTAATCTGAATAAATACAATTGAGCCAAATTCTTGTCCGTAAGAATAACAAAAACAATGTTTCCGGTTACCTCTTACGTTTTAGTTATTAAAAGCTCTCACAAAAAGCACTGTTGCACTTAAAAAATATTAGCTTATCCAACACTTATTATCTATGGTATAAAAGCAAATGGATGCCAATTGCCATTTCAAACAATAATATCCATATACGTGTCTTTATGAAAATATGTGTGTTTACAGTGTATTTCGCGGAGAATTTTGATATTTAAAAGCCACTTTTATCATTATTTTGCACTAAGAATATGTTTTCCTGGCTAAACCAATTCAGAGATAGATAATTCCCTCATTAAATCTAGTGTTGTATTTAATGATGCTCAATTATTTTGTAAGGAGTTATTAATAATATTTTTAATGAAAATTAAATACAAATATGTCTTTAATGATCGGTCCTAAGCTGTAATTTTGTTTTATATTTTTTCTCGATAAATCCTGGGAAATATCTTTTCCCACTCGAATTTCGGGAATAACAATTTTCCTAAATTTTTCCCCGTTGACTTAATATAAAATAATATCAAGTAAAAACAATACATGTAGAAGTGGGTGAATAGGTGTTTTAAAAAAAATCAAATACCAAAGTTTTGAACAAATACCTAATAATAAAAATCAAATGGTTAATTTTACTATAATTTGTGTGGAAATTATTTTTAATAGATAATTTCTTTTGGAAATAATGATTCATATTTAATCATTTTTGAGGGTAAAAAATACTACAAAACATAGTGTTTGACATTTCTTAAATGTTTTCTAGATTTGAAACTGTAAAATGTTACCTACCACAGGTAACACTGGCAATAGCGCTATGCCACGGCTGCTATGATCTGTTTTTGTGGATTTTAAAGGTATAAAACGGATCACAGGATGTATGCGTATTTTAACGAATATTTAGGCTTTTTTTTATTTTAACATTAAAACTCACAATTTATACCTTTACACTATACTATAGTTAAATTTTGATTTCAAAAGATCGATTGTTTGTTTTAGCCTTTAAAGGATTTCACGCTAGGTCCAATCAAGGACATAAATATAAATGTACCGTGCTACACCCAGTCATGTTTGACAAAATTAAATCTTCTTTATTTTTTATTCCCTTCTCATTTGATAGTAGTTTAGCCTTTTATAACAACATGTTTTGGTGTTAATAATGTTCGGTCTAAACGTAAATTGATAATCAATTATTTTGATATTGCTATTTGTATATAAGATATCAAGTTTGACATTACTAAGCATGAAATGTTTTGTGCGTATCTATATTTGATTTTTCTCCAAATATATTAATAAATGGTTAAATATACAATATGAACAAAAAAGTAGATAGTTTTATTCTAGTTTTTTTTAATGAATACTAATATGATTCATAATTACATAAATAATATCGCTTTCAGCATATATAACTTTTTGATCAAAAATAACACCACTTTCCCCCAAAAAATAACCTCCACTTTTGCATGTCTTTACGTCTAATACATTTTCAGTGCCGTTGCCTTGTTTATATACTTTTTAATATTTAATTCAAAGAACAGTGAGACGAGTCAAATTCATATATTAATGAAGGAAATTGTAATATTTGGCTAAAGAATAAGTTAAAAATCGAGCACAAAAGTGATACAGTAAAATATTTTCTCAACTTTAAATGACTATTGAAGGAAAAAAAGCTCCTCTCCAGCTTGTGGCTTAGTTGGGTACAACATTAGTTTGGTAATCTGACACTTTCTGTCGGGCTAACAGATCGTGTCTTGTTAGTCTGTGTTGTTTCTACAGTCGGTTCAGCCAAAACAAGAAATTTAGAAATAAACATTTCGTCTATAATTTTGCAATGATCAATACGCCCCCATTAATAAAATTAACAAGTATAGAGTTGGATTAAAAAAACCAAACTAATTCTTTATATGATATTGTTTACTACGAAATGAGATGAAAACAAATTATTGGGTATAAAAAGAATGGTATTTATATATGATTAAAAATTATGTAATTTTACCACTTTAAAACTGCTTGTACGTTACAAATTATTTGTCTTAAAATATCATAAATATTTCATTGAGTACACCTCGTATAAATATCTGGGTATACTAAATTTCAGCTGCATACATTAATTACTTGGGCTTAACATTGGTACAGGGAAGGATAGAATATTAAGTTTCACCCCTGATAACCCGTGAACGATGATGATTTGAATTAATTGAATTAGTATATATAGCTTATAATTATACACTTATTATTATTAATAATAATAATAGCACCACATCTTACTGCTCGTGCGGGTTATACACACTTACGCTAATGTGTAATGGTAGGGTGATTGTGAGATGAAATGGAGGACCTACAGTTTAACGTGGAATCCGAACCACGGTGGAGGCCTGGCATTCCCCACATTCACAAGATGTCTTGTCAGAGGTGAAGGAAGGGTTTGGTAATCAGATAAATCTGTGCCGGGACCGAGGATTGACTTAACAAATGACATTTGATAGACAAAATAACAGTGATTTACACAACTAACTTATTTATCTCGTCACAATTTTTAAAATAGGCCCTCCTTCCTCGCCTACCTCATTACAGAACTTTAATGACCGAACGGTATAACACCCTTATTTCGTGTTAGACTAGAATGCTGATGACGGGAAGATTGTGATTTGGATCTAGGTCGGGTGTACTGAGGTTTTTTCAAAATGGTTTTCCACTCTCCCTCCACGCAAATGTGGGTACACTTTATCTAAATATAACCTTCCTAATCCTTTAAACCATTAGCATAATTAGTACTTATAAGTGTATAACTTGAATGGGTAGTGAGACGTGCTAAAAAAAAAGAGCGATGAGTCGACAGTATAACTGTTAGAACCCAGCGTTTGGCATCCTTTCCACTCCTCTTAAAAAATATTATTTAATTTTAAAACATAAAACAGAACAGCTAGTTACTAGACTAGGGCATAAGGCTAAATTATTCTTGAAAGAATATCGGGATGGACTAGCCTCACTTGTTATTTCCAAGGTTGTCTAATAGAAGACAGAAGATAAAACAACTCATAACTAAGGAGAAAAACTAAATTTCTTTTTTCATCTCACTTAGCCTTCCCCCTCCCTTTTTAGTTTTTCTTCTGTAAGATATGTTTATGCGCTACAGTTTGAAGCCCTCCGTTTTGAAACTGGGAATTTATGCTGCCACAATAGCAAAAATAAAGATATTACATTGTATAAATTTACACTCTTAGTATGGTTAATTAGTTGTGTAAAGAGAAATTATACAGTCATCCTAAAGAAAGCTGTATGCAAAGCTAATGATCACGTTTTGATTGAACTCTTTAATTACTAAATCAAAAAACATATTTCTAGAATGCCAAATTTTAGTGACTTTCATTCAATGTTGGTGGTTGAAAGTGAGATCTATATAAAAATCAGGGTTTGATTGATATTCACTGGTTTTAAGGGCACAGCTTTTCGTTCTGATAGTATATGGTGATAACCCTTTTGGGGAAAATCTTATAATTAAGTCATTCGTAATTTATTTTTGAAAAATCCTGCAAACTTGTTGAGTATAATATACCTTATTTACTAACTTTTATTTTGGTCATAAAGTTATGTTTTGGCAATTTGCTACCTCACCTTTTCTCTAATCCCTCCTAAACACACACACACACAAAATGATAGATTTTACTCAAAATATTTTCAAAAACAAAATTAAACCATCTTTTAAGATTTAATAAAAAATTATGGTTTTCTGATATTAAAACTGAAAATTAAGATAATTTTAGAAATGGGTATTGTGTAACCAGCCGGCCAGTACATTGATTAGTCTCAATCTCCCCATAGCCTAAGATCCTAACTCTGCACACACACATGCAAACACACACACACTTGGATGTGTTCATAGTGAAGTGTTTTGCAGGTTTCTCCATCATGGACTCTGCCCCCAGCAGTCACAAGTTCAAACTAACCATGTTCCAACCCACCGACCCACAGAACTTCTTCAGGACCGTCAGGAAAGAACTCAAACTGTTGAGGTCATCTCTACCTTCCGGGATCTGGGTAAAGGGCTTTGAGGACAGGATGGTAAGTTAAAAAGCCTTTAAACTGATACTTTGAAATTACAAAGCCTTTTAAAAAACTTTTTTCACGGTTTCATGTCATTGACATCTTCCACTGAAAAAATTATGCAATTTTTTTTATTTTCAGTGTGGATATAAGATTGATATGCCCCTTAAATACAAGGCAAACCTCATAAAAAAAAGGTAGAGTGAGTGGTATAGAGAAATTGTGGAAGAAGTCAAGACAATTTAATGAAGCTGCCAGTGGCAGTGAAAGCTGGTTTCAAAATTATTATCATCTTTTTGTGAGCAGTGTTTTATTTCAATAATTTGTACTCCATTACCACCAGGGTAAATGTGCTGGTTATTTCCTCAAATTTGAACCATGAACTAGGCCAATGCTCTATTCCAGACAACCTTTTATTTTATGTATTTTGTTTTTTTATTGATTTGCAGGATCTCTACTCTGTGATGATCCGAGGTCCGGAGAAGACTCCGTATGAAGACGGGTTGTTCTTCTTCGACTTTCAGTTGTCTGCAGAGTATCCCAAAGCCCCTCCTCTATGTCACTACATCAGTTATTGTAGTGACCGACTAAATCCTAACCTCTACGAAGACGGGAAAGTGTGTGTTAGTTTGCTAGGAACCTGGAGCGGAAAGGGGACAGAAGTTTGGACTCTTAACTCTAACTTGTTGCAAGTTATAGTGTCCATACAAGGTGAGCTTATTTTCAGTTATATTAGGTATGAAATAAAGTGCATTGAGCAAAAACAATAGAATATTAGGAAAATGGTAGTCACATATAAAATAATAATATTTAGCACCGTGTCCTACTACCCGTTCGGGTTATACGCTTTAAGTACTAATTAATCTAATGGATTAGCAATTGGGAAGGTTGAATTAGAGGAAGTGAACCCGCATTTGCGCGAAGGGAGAGTGGAAAACCATTTAGGAAAAACCACCCCCAGTTCACCCGACCGAGATTCGAACCTCGATCTCCCCGTCCTCGGCAGTAGAGATCAACACGACAAGCGTGTTAGCCAACTACACCACCGAGGTGGGTCACAGATAAAAGTAAAAACACTAACAAGTATTTACACACACATCAATATTTTGATGCTATTATAGCATCTTCCTCAGGAAGTGTTTTTACTTTTATCTGTGCTCTACCAATTTATTTATTTTCAGTTATATTATGTTCAACCTGTTTTTTCCCCTAATTTAAGCTTTCAAAAATAACTGCTCATATTGGATTTATGGGTATATATAATATATATAAATTGTTTTATTTCTGGGGTGAACTATTGTCATTCGAATAAGCTTCATAGTCTCGGCCCTAAGCAACACATGTTTCTAATTATTATAAGGCCCTGCAAACACGATTCTTTGGTTCAACACGAGTGAAAAAAAAATCTCTTCAAGTTAAATGTCCAAATTAAAGAGAAAAACCAAACTTAACTGAAACTTTTTAAGATATTTAATAATATGATAATGTACTTTAATGTTAACAATCTACCCAATCCCCTTTTATTCTGAATCAAATTATAGTTTTATTAATTTAGATTTCTTGCATTTCATATTAAAGTAAATTTCATTAAGTGTAGAAGTGAGAGGGCCGGGAAGCCCAAGTAACGGCCCGTTTAATTCTCTCATACAACCACTGCATTTGCAAGTTGACCCAGGGCTTAACCCCCTCCCACACACACACACACTTTGCACATGTGAGTTAAGACCCACATTAGGTAGTGTAGCATCAGCTCGACAAGCAGTTTGGTTCCCACTTTGTTAGCAGCAAAAATCACCTTTTACACTTAACACAAGCATAGTGTCCTTAAGAACTGCGTCTCTTCCTCCTTCTCATCATCATCTGTTTCCAGTCTGTAGCCGGGTCAGTTTAGTAAAATGCTTCAATCTTCCTCTATCCTTCCACCACTCTTCTTTCTTTAATTCCTTCCATTCTTTTCCTCTCACTTGAACACTTTCTATTATCTGCTTCTCCCATCACTTTCTTGGTCTCCCTTGCGATCTGTTTTCTACATATTTCTTTCCGACATTTTATTTGGCATCCTCTCTTTTCCCATTCTCATTACATGACCATACCATCCCATTCTTGCTTCCTCTACTATCTCATGTACTCCCTATACTCCTATTCTTTCCCAAAAAACTTCATTCCTGATTGGTTGAAATAGAAAAATAACATTAAATGGTGCGGTACAAATTACAACGATGTCATTCCTGGAACAATATGATGTAATTTTACAAGCGATAAATCAACTTGGAACAAAGATTTTATACGATAGAAATAAAGCAAGAAAGCAAAACACATCTTGGTGTGGCTTGTGCGGGATTTTGTTAAATTTTACCAAAGAAACGGCATGTGTCCTCATGGTCCTGACTTTGTTTGCTTTTTAGATTTAATTTTGTTATTAAATTTGAAGTGGTGTACCTATTTAATATTATCCTTAAATGTTTTATTTTATGATTAACCAATTTGTAGGAATCTTTGTATATGTGGGTGACCTGGCGGTCTAGGGGTAAGGTGTCAGACTTCTGTGCTGGCGGTCGGGGTTCAATCCTCGGTCCCGGCACAGATTTATCTGATTACCAAACCCTTCCTTCACCTCTGACAAGACATCTTGTGAATGTGTGGAATGCCAGGCCTCCACCGTGGTTCGGATTCCACGTTAAACTGTATGTCCTCCATTTCATCTCACAATCACCCTACCATTACACATTAGCGTAAGTGCTTACAACCCGAACGAGTAGTAAGACGCGGTGCTAATAATAATAATAATAATTTTTGTATATGTGGTGTTGTTGGCAGGCCTCATTCTGGTCAGCGAGCCATACTTCAATGAGGCTGGCTATGAGAAACAGAAAGGGTCGCAGCAAGGGAAGGAGAACTCTCGCATGTACAATGAGATGGCTGTCCTGAAACTGGTGCAGGCTCTCACTAAGTTGATTCTCCAGCCTCCGCCGGTGTTCAAGGAGGAGATCCTGCAACATTTCCAGCAAAAAGCTTACAAGTTAGTACACTCATCTACCTACGGATTACAAAATATTAGGTCCCTGCGAGTACTCGGATTCCGAGCTCGTCGCTTAAGTTTTGTAGGCTCGTCATTTTTGAGCTTCTACTCTTGCTGTACTTATTAATCAATTTTTAAAACACAATAGTAAGCATAGTCTATTTAATTGAGATAATATCAGTATTTTCACTTGTAAATCATTTAGTTACTTAATGAATTGTTAAAAATTACTATCACTTTTCAAATTAATAACGTAATAGAGCTTTAAAACCACTTTTGACCGGTACATTTATTCACTATTGTCGTCCATTTTGAATTATACTTGATTGAAGTTGTTCATTTGTATTGCAATGAAAATAAAAATAACTAAGAAGATTACTAAATAATTGAATAATTCTTTTTACTACTTTTACCTGAGCTTTTTTTAAAATAATAATTTATGTTAAATTAAAAATGTAATATCAAGAATATATTACTATATTAAATGTTTTCAAACTCAAGTTATTTAAAACTCATATTAATTAACACGTTTAGCTACAAAACTACTTATCAATACATTAAGGCCCAGAAAAGCGAATAAGTACATGGCAGATAAATATACACATAGCAGAACAGGAAAAGCTTTAAGAATATGATACACCAATCAATATAAATAACAGTGTACTTACCCTCGAAAGAAAGGGGCTTCATTGAAACTCGAGAACACACCAAAGAAAATATATTTAATTACACCAGAAGATGAATTCCAGCCAACACAATGCACTGGGAAGATAGTTTTCACAAGTCGAAGGCCATCACAATCCTCCCTCGGACCTTCCACTCGCATTCAACGTCAATCGACTGCCTCCTCTCCTTTTTGCACTGTCGAATTCCACCTGGCCTCTGCCATCTTGTCCCACCCTTCTTTTTTCGTTGCCAACCTAAGCTTTCAGTGAACCGGGTAGAATTCCAAGTAGGCAGCGCTAGTTGTCCCCTTGAGCTCTTTTCGAGCAATATTTTACCCGCAGGTCGATCAAATAATTGCAGTGGTCATCTTTGATTATTCGAAAGTTCCGCCAATGGCCACGCTGAAAGCCGATGAAGAATTTCATCACACTTTGGGAACAACTTTTTTTTTAAAAGGCTTAATTTTTTTATAAATTTAATTCCTCCCCTAACCACTGGATGTAGCACTGTATACATACTACTGTTTAACTTGCCTACTCTCTACTCGGGACAGAACACACATCACAAATAGAGTAGTGATTCTTTGATCCATATTGTATATAAGTTTGATAATGAGTGATTCCATGACTATACCTCGAGTGTTTTTCTGAGAAAGAGGGAAGGGTTGTCGCAAAGTTTCCTAACTGGAGATGGTGAGGATTGTTCTTAACAATCACCAATCTTGAAGTAATTTAATGTGTTTTAAAACGTAGTTGTATATAACCTCCTACCAAAACTACTTTGCCTGGTCGTCTGTGCAGCCCATCCTAAAATGAAAGTTGCTCTTCTGGCTCCTGTCTGTGACCTTACACATCACAATATCTGGAAAGATAGAAAGAACCGTTGCCGATTACAACCTCACCATAAGTACACCTTCCCAGAACCTGGGTTTCAGGAGACGATCATGACTCACCTGACCCGCCAGATGCATCACTAGCCCTGTCATGAAGATTCCATTGATGCCCTAGTGTTGGATTTGGTCGCAAACAGCCTATGCTCTCCTTTGAGACTGCCAATACACACAGCAATGACATTAGATCCCATCAACCCGACTGAATTTTCTGAGAAGTTGATATTTCACATCGCATTGCACTAAGTGGTGATGCATCGTCTGAGAAACGTGTCCCATAATTTTCGCCACACTAGTAACTCATAACTACGGATGTGGTGGTTGAAGATGACCTACCACACCAAGGCCTGACCTTGTGTATTGCTTTCCCCTGTTTTCTTTTATATCCAAATAAACACGGGTTGAGTAAGAGTGATCTACAAACCAAGACATCTCACTAAAAACAGCTGGTAAAGTCCTAAGACTCATCCCTAGAACTGCATGTCTGTAGAAGATTGATTTCACATCAAGTTTCTTTCAGATCCAGGCATCGGGGGACTCACAACGCCACCAGGAGTATACTACTAAGGAACCAAGTATTCCATCATCCGGATTCCAATAAGACATTCCCTTTGATCAACAATCCTTAAGTGAGTCACAAACGATACAGACACACAAATTAACAGCTAATCTCGATGTCACCTACTTAGATGACTTTCTGTTCCATTGCAGTCAACTTTGAGGCATGGGCCTCTAGCAATCAATGAACATAAATGGTCCACAGAATCCATAAAACAACTAATATATACTTTGAATTAAACCTAGACACCAGAACCCAGTCTTTGACTCTTAAAGCCTAGGCCAAAGCTCGCGTCATCACATTCTACGTGTCCTGGGTTGGGCATAATCTGCGACGACCAGAGTGTTCCAGGGACATCCCAACTTTGTGAGGGCACTGATAACCTTGAATAGATGGACAACATGCCGCTTAGCCTCGGTGCGATGCTTCCCGACCACAGCTCACTTGCACCGTGAGCCATGACAGAATACACACCATAGGGCAACGTTTCCGAGACAAAGGATATTTTTATTTGGTTTTAGTGAAAAAATAAATAAACCTTTACAATAACTGAAATAAATATGCATTAAATAATCGCAAAAAGCTACCAGCCAATTGTATCAAATAACGATTTCAAGTCAATATTTGGATTTTAACTAGTTTTTTAATATCTTCGTATTCTCGATTAACATGCGATTTAAGGGATCGGGGATTCTAGCATCCCCTCTCTAGTTAAGGTTTAGTAATTTTAATTTAAAAAAAAAAGTGATTAATAATATTCAAGTTATTAAAAAATGCAATAATGCAGTCTCTAGTAATATTATTTATAAGCGTGGTGGTTTATCTCACTGTTATTTGATATAGTATTCAATGTTGTTCAAGGTTGATTCATCGATTAGACACATGGTTGGAAATCTCTGAGCGCTACAACAATGCTCATCCCATCACCCCGACCAGCCCCACGAGCTTCCGGGAACTGCACGGTCAAGGTGATGATCACTTTTCACTTACATTCTCTCTCCATATTGAAGTAGAGGGATAGGAACAATAAAACAATAAAAACCATGAACTTTTGCAAATAAAAGAGGAACACAATTTACACTCCCACCACTCGTTGCAGTGTTTGTTGTGTTTTTCCTTTGTCTTATTACCCATCCGGGCTATACTAATTGAGTAAATGTGCCTGCATCGGCAGGAGGGTGGAGTAGTATACCATTTAGAAATAAATACCCTCAGCCCACATGGCTAGTGTTTGGATATAAACCTCTCTTTCACTTGCAAGCCAAACCAATCATCTCTCTTTCCATCTCTCAAGGATGTCAAATATGTGGCCCACGGTCTTATTTTGGGTTAAAAATAGTAAGAAACCCATTTTTATTTAGGTGATATGGTGCAAGGAGTAGAAAAATTATAACTAAATATTTAAGAGGTGAATAAGATATAATTTAGTTTGCGTGAACATTTATCTGCGTATAACCCGAACAAGTAGTAAGATGTGGTGCTAATAATAATAATAATAAGAATGTATACTATTGATACATATCTATATAAAGAAAAGAGAGAGTTAAGGGGGTAAACAAAGAAAAGTCAAGGACATGTTAGAAGTTCTCTGAGATTTTGAAGTTTTTATTTTTATGATTGCACAATACAAAGTAAAAGGAAGTAACATTGTGACCTAATATTGTTATCTCTTGATTCGTGTCATTTTGCTGTCTGGTTTGTCTATGATAATTCAAATGCCATTGTACAATAGTGCTAGTATAAACTATTCCACCCCATAGGATGTAATAATAATAATAATATTTAGCACCGCGTCTTACTACCCGTTCGGCTTATACGCTTTAAATACTAACTACTCAAATGGATTAGGAATTGGGAAGGTTTAATTAGAGGAAATGAACCCGCATTTGCGTGAAGGGAGAGTGGAAAACCATTTAGGAAAAACCACCCCTAGTTCACCCGACTGAGATTCGAACCTCGATCTCCCCGTCCTCAGCAATCGAGCTCAACACGACAAGCGCGTTAGCCAACTACGCCACCGAGGCGGGTCATAGGATGTAAATGAGTGTGCTCAAGTTAAAGGGTAATGTTTCTTAGTGAAGTTCTGAACTTCTCTCTTGTTGGTTTATAGCTCTGTAGATAAAATACGGGGGAGGGGATGCATGTTTGGACTGTAGAACCGCAAATATTAAGGGAATTTCAAAACTACAAAGCTTATAAAACCTGAATTCGGTATCAATTTAAATAGTTTTTGAACTGTCAGAGAAGTCTAAAGTTTGCATAAAACAACTATACCTAAAAGAGTGGGTTTTCTCTGAGAATATTTTACGTGTCATGTTGTTTCTCTTACAGCCATCTCGGAGGCTCTCAACGCACAACTGCCCGAGTTCCCGTTGATTCCTGCCTCGAAAGGCTTTTGCCTCACCTTGAGGAAATCACTGGTGACTTTTCGAGAGACGCTCGCACTAGTCGGCATCACAGAGCCGCTTCTGCCCAGTTAGCACACGGCAAGGCTCATCACTTCGTTACGCTCGCCGTCATAATGACAGCCGTTTTCTCATAGAAATTAATTGTAATGAATTAAATCCCCCCACCTTGTTAGATATTATTTATTGAATCCATTACAGTTCTTACAGGTTTTTGTTTGCGACGATAAGAAATAAAATAAAAAAACAAGTCAATAATAGCAAATAAAAGATTGAAACAAAAAAAAATAGCTCTTTTTTGGCTAAACTAGCTATGTACAAGTTAACTATGTATTGCATATTATTATCACTAAATAAATTATTAACTAGATAGCACTATTATAATCATGTCGCAAGATAAATGGTACCTAATTATGTTTTAGTATTTACACTTATCATTATAATTGTCATAATCATTACTAATCTTTGTTTTCATCCATTCCTTAAATCATTATTTATTTTAACTCATATCATGAAATTATCTCAACTATTTGTGTATTGATTGTTTATAAGATGATATATTTTAACACTGGCAAGATATGTTATGGCATGTGATCTGGTCATTTGCAAAGCATATAAGTAAGACTATTGAAGCCTTCATAGATTTGTTTTTATAGAACATTTAATTGTAAAGTAAACAGGAAAGTATTTTTTTGAATATTGCATAGAATTTTTATTTTATTCTCAACATTACCTACACGCAAAACAGACAACAAGCTTGCCTAAATCACATTATAAATTTTATTCATCTTATAGGGAATTTTTATTTCTCTATGTTTATAGTGGAAATTGTATTAAATTTCCTTTATTTATTTTTTTAATGGTTACCCCCTTATTTTACATCCAAAATATATACTAAAAACATGTGATAAAATTTGTATGAAGTGTAATTCTCTTGATCTTTAAACTGTACAAAATATTAGAGTGAGTGAATGATACATAACAGTTTACCAAATGTTTAAATTGCGGAAATATTTTGAATAATAAAATGTAAAAGGGAAGTTTATTTTTGTTTTATTTTGATGTCAGTGTTGTGTTTGCTCAGGGACTTCAGTTTATATGAAAATAAAAGGAGGTAGGGAATATTTAAAGAGGTTGGTGGACTTGTGCAAAAAAACAATCCAACTTGACGGTATTTTTTCCGATTTGAATTAATTCTTCGATCCTACTCAGAGCAGGAAAGGCAGATGGTGCTTTATAAAATGTTGCCTATGGAAGTATGCCAAGTGTGTTGCAAGCCTTTTTCCTCAAAAACCTAGAATGCAGCAGCTTCTTAACTTCTTTCTTGACAAGTGAAAGTGTGTGTGTGTGTGTGTGTGTGATTGGTCGATAGAGTGTTGATTAGCGACACTGTAAGTGACCAACAATTCCGCTCCGTTAGTTTCAGCATCTGCTGTAATTTGTGGTTCTCTCTCTATTATAATGGTACAAGAATGATGTTAACGGTGTGTATTGTTGAAATATGTACTTATAACAAGCACAGTAATAAATATGTTCACTTCTTCGTTAACATTATTTACTTTTCTTAGTCTTGATTCTTTTATTTACCAAATTAAATTTGTAATGAATTTACAATATTCAGTTTTTGAACATAGATAAAGTACCTGGATAAAACCACTTTGCTTATTTGATTCTCAAAAACAGGCATAGCTATGTTTAATTTCCATGTTGTTTTTGTACCTGTTCGGAGTACACCCACACAACCTCATAATCTTGGGATTTTTTTTTTGTGTGTGTTGTCGATTTTTAATATGAAATATTATTCTATAAATAAATAATTTAAAATTATTTTTCAAATGTCTGATTGCCTACTAATATTATATTTGGAAGAAGGTACAGGACAGGTGGATAGAAACATATAAAAGGGGGACAAACACAATATGGCCTTTACAATGTAAAGAAGAACACAGTTCACACTTTACACTGCTGCCAATGGACAAAGATAATATGGATGTCTCTTAAAGAAAATTGATCGTCACCGCCCAATCCCCCGACCTAGGTTTCATTCTATCGGATTGCCTACTAAAAAATTTTCGTTTTGAAATTGTGTTTATTTTTGTGCCCATTTGTATTATCTGGGTATTCACAGCATTGGGCTTGGAAGGGGGATTGTGATTGAAAATGTACTCACATTTGGGGTGGAGGGAAAACCACCTACAGTTCACCCCACTTGGTATCAAACCTCAATCTCCACACTACCGGTAATATAACCTATTTGGAAAGTGACTGTCAAAGAATATTTTTATTAAGTAAAGGATCAAAATAAAAGTCTTGTATTAATTTAAATTTGAGCCAATTTAGAATATGATACTTGATCATGGTGTCTACTCAACTTGACCAATAAAATTCCTGATCTTTTCCCTGATTTCCCCTGATAATTTCCTGAAATTCCCAACTAAAAAGTATGTCACATCCTTCTNTCCCTCCTCATTTTTCCTACTAATATTTTTTATTAATAATAAGTTTTAAAATTTTAATAAACATTTTTTTTGAAATTTGTATTAACATTGTTTGCTAGGAATTATAAAATATATTACACAGCTACAAACAAACAAAAACTACAGTCTTATAACATTATTATTCACTGATTTAATGATTATTATATTTCATATTTGAGTAAAACAACATTTTCCCGGATTTTTGTTATAATTTACCAAATTCCTGAGGTATTCCCGTTTTTTCCCAATCACTTCAAATTCCCGGCTAGTTCAAGTTTTCCCCAATTTTCTCGAATGGTAGATCCTGTTGATTCGAGTTGCATCTATAATGATACAATTTTAGGGGTGGGTATTTTACATTTATATTTATATGCCTATTTATTTTATTTTGAATGAATATGAAAATAATTGATTTAAAATTTTTTCAGAAAACTTTTATTGTAGAGGATTATTAATTTTATAAATTTCTTCTTGTGGGTTTGTATTTCGTCATTGTCAAAGTGCTACAATGAAAGCCATTTCTTGTTGCGCATGAAAAGTTGGTATCACTAGGTGCCAAATACGAGCTGCATGGAGGGTGATTAAACAATCCCCAATTGTTTGTTTGCAGCATGGTTAAAATACACGGCAGTATGTGGGCAGGCGTTATTGTGCAAGTAAATCACCCCACAATGTTTGTTCTGAATGACCCTCCTTAACTTGTTTAGTGTCCGACATTAAACCTCTGCATTGGTTTTGGTGCTCCGTTTAGTGAAATCCACTAACGATAATACTTATAACTAGAGATGAGTCGAATCCACTATTTCTCGAATCTGATTCCTAGCAAATTGTTATAGATTTTAATGATTTACGAATAGACCTACATTACACAATATAGGCCTAACTGTGAATTAAGATTTATTTCAATCATGCTTTCAATTTTAATCAACCCCAACCACCCCCCGCAAATTGAACATTCTAGACTCATATTATTGTTTAGAAATCAAATCAATCAAAATTTGAGTGTCTTTTAGTTATTTTTAAAAGTGTTATTAGAATGAGTTAAGTTTCTAAAAACATGTAAAATAAACAGGTTAGGCCTAGTCAGGTTAGTCCTTTGATCAACTTTAATCATCATTAAAGGATATTTTATTGTATTAAGATAGCAAAAATAAAAATAGAAACGGATATTTTAATAAAGACTAAAACAAAATGCTTAACAATTAAACATACATTGGAAATAGTGAACTCAATAATGCTTAAGTATGTTTTATTATTATTTTATTTTATATCTATTATCTATTTTCACTTAGAAAACAATTATTTTCAACTACAATATGTTCATTCACATTTTATAAGGCAGGACTATGTTTGAATATTTCTACAATTACTTCAATAACATGTTTAGAAAAGTAATAAACTCTTAAGTTAAAATCAATTTAAAAAACAAATAATGGATTAGCAAGTCTTTGTTTGATTCTTAAAACTCGAGAGCTCTTACTAAGTGATTGGATTACCTGAATTGATTCTAAACAAACAATCGATATACAATACGTAAACCGGTAGGAATGTATAAACAGTTTTATCGCTGTCTGACTGTTGACAGTATTTATATATCGTGTGTAATGGCGGCTGATTTTGTATCTTGCGTAATGTGTTCTTATTTCTGTTAAAACAAAGGCCGTAATTTGTTTTATTTATTTCGAGTTTATTTGTAATTCTAGTTTTGATTTTCAGTTTTTGAAGAGTTTTAATGTGTTTATTGAAATATTTACAAGATTGTTCATAAGGTGAAAGTTTTAGAAGTGAGCATGTGCCGAAACGGTCGAGTCCAAGTTTCCCATAGAGGTGGGAGGGTAGGGTACTAGGTACGTAAGATTTTCCACACCTAACAATTTTTTTTAAGAAGATTTTAATCGTGTTTATTTCTTTTGTCCGACAAAATAAATATTACGGATTAAGTTGTGCTTTTCAAGTAGGCCTAAGTAATTTTTGAATTCAACATATTATGCTTTGTTTATGAGGTGAAGGATTCGATCATCGAATCCAGTAAAACACTGAATCCTCGAATCTCAAATACTTGTCAGGATTCAAAGATTTGAGTTGCCCATCTCTAATTATAACCTTTTCTGTTGTAACGCACACAGGAAATGAAAGGCTACCCTATTCGTTGTGTCTTGTGGGGTTCAGAAAACAGTTTAAATATCCGCCGGGCACAAAACTGCTTATAGCCTAAAGTTTAACTTATCACTTCATGAAGATCTGTGCTAGAATGCACAAGAAATCTTTGAAATGATGAATTGGCGGTTCTCTTGAACCTTTTTGTTAATCTTCTGAACCATTTCATCATTCACCAAAGTCGGCCGGCCACATCTTTTCTCTTAGTGGAGACTAGTTGGCCCATTTTTTTAATATAAGGCACCATTATGTCACACAACCTTAACTCATGACGTTCTCCCCAAGCACTTAGATAATTTGATGATGGATTTCAACTGCTTTACAGTTTTTGGTTAAGAGATAGCTTTTAACTGAGCATACCTCACAGCTGACTGAATTTTCAGCACACATTTTGAATGGTGGTTATGTGAGTACTGTAACACTGCTGGATGTGTACTAAGTCATTTTACACTGCTGCGCAAACACAAGGTTGCTACCCCCACTTAGTTTTAACAACAATGTTTTTTTTTATTATTTTGAATGTAGCACAGATACTATAGAATACACATTAAATAACTATATGACATATTTAGTTGCTTATTTTAATGTCTTTCAAATGAGACTTTGAACAATAAAATTGGTCAAATATTTACCAAGATAATTGAGTTTAATGAATATTCCATGGTGGCCATTTTGATGACTTCATCACGGGTATGTGCCACACATATGAGTGTGACACCATGATTATTCTTGTGTAAAACCCCCCCCCCCCTTTATTTATACCACAAATAAAAGTCAGGTTGGTCACAAGAGAGTTTATTTATTTCCAAAAATAACAAAAGAAAACTCGATGAGAAACGAGTGGGACAAGCCCAGAGTTAGGCGCAAGCAAAATAAGGCCATTAACAATGATATACAATCAAATAATGGGGGACGACCCCAAATAAAAGATGGCCGCCAAGAGGACCCACAGACAATTAAATTGACCTTCACAGAAACCCGTAACGCCTAATGATAGTTAATAAATATAGGAACAATAACCCGCGTACAAGCAATAAACACAATACATAGATTATTCGTCATCGGCGGCTCCCCAATAACTTACGAAAAAGAGAGAGTTCCCAAAAGGGGTTACCATCACTGCCATTCTAAGGCTCAAAAAATGGAACCAGAGCTATTATACAGAAGCATCATAAAACTGAATAACCTAGCTATTAACCATAAGAATACACTAAAGGCCTGGGCTCGCGGCCCCAGGTTTGACCAACCAAGTCAGAACAATGGATATTCAATCTGCCAATAATGACAATAACTTGACCCATCCATGGCGGTACTAATGGTTCAAAACAATCCGTGAAGCGGATGAGAAAAGTTAGCCTAAATAAAAATATTCCTAAGTCCCAAACTGTGCTGCCATGACTTCTACAAAAATCGCCGTCCCAATATATATAATAAACAAGGTTAAATCATGAAATGATATCGTCCGAAACGTAATTTAGAATACATCGTTGCCCAAATAGAATTTTGATACAAATAAATTAAATATATAAATAGACACAAAGTGTCCTACCTAGAGAATGCGAAGAAATGTGTGTGTTGGCTTTAGAGTCCTGCCATTATATACACCAAGTCAGAGTCACGTGATCTCACATCGCGGGAAGCAAGGCAGGAGAAAGGGAGAAGGGGGGTGCACTTTTCTGGAATGCTCTCACATAATCTGGGGGAGATTTCAAATCTCGTGCCACCCGACCGACTGTTGATTTCACTGGCGCGCACCGATCTGCGCATGTCGATCGTCTCTTTTATTTTATTTTCTGGGGTGGGGCAACCTTGAGGCGTAACTTCGCTGAAAATGTTCCTCGTCTCAGTTGAAAGTAGCCCTGGGCGCTGAAGTGATACCGCCCAATCCCCCGACCTAGGTTTCATTCTATCGGAACTCATCAGGGAGGAGTGTGAAACGCGCAACACAACTTCTTAAAAGAGGAAATTAAAAAAAACACTAAATGGAGAAAATTATAAAGAATGATAGGACACACAGATAGGAACATGAAAAAGGTATAACATAAGGACAAACACAGGATAAGGACATTGGATGCGAATATATAATGATATAACTCTATAAGGAAAACCTCTTTTCGCTTCAAGTATCTTCATGTAAAATAGTAAACAACACAATATTCCCTTCAGTAATAGTATGATCACCCGCCTCGGTGGCGTAGTTGGTTAACGCGCTTGTCGTGTTGAAGCTCGACTGCTGAGGACGGGGAGATCGAGGTTCGAATCCCGGTAATGGTGATAATATAAGTTATGTGGAAGCTTTTGAAGATATATAATATAAGTAGAACGTGTTTGTGTCTGGGGTAGTAGAGGAGAAT
Organism: Timema douglasi; assembly: GCA_901482245.1. Classification (NCBI taxonomy): domain Eukaryota; kingdom Metazoa; phylum Arthropoda; class Insecta; order Phasmatodea; family Timematidae; genus Timema; species Timema douglasi. The sequence goes on along the minus strand of CABEEJ010000963.1, from coordinate 113,869 downwards.
ATCTCATACTTAAGAGAGAGAAAGAAACATTCTTGTCTAGTTTCTTGTAAAACCTCACCAGTAGTACAATATATTATATTATATATTGAGTGTATTTTCTGAGAATGGATTTACATTAGTATGTTTGTCTTGTGCATGTCACAACATTTTAAAAATATGTTTACATTAGTATTCACCTACACAATAATAATCATACTCTTCATGACATCACTTTGAACTTTGATTTGTTGTCTTGTTATAATTTAAAATGTATGCTAATTCACCTTCCCACTTTCCAACTCGTCTCATTTATCTTTTGGTTCATGTGCACTTTATTTAGTTTGATTCTTGGAGGTATTATTTTGTTCTATTAATGCTTTGTACATGTCTCTTTCTTTGCAAAGCAGGGCAATGTTATCATCATAGTCGGATTTATGTACACTGCTTGCCAAAGTTGCAAGTAGAGATGCTATAAAGGAATCTTTCTGCTCAAAGATATAAGTATAGTTCATTTTTTCCTCTTCACTGATTTTAAATGTTTGGATGATGTTAGTTATTGCTGTTTGTAATTCATTGATAAACTTTACATTTAGTTCACGTATAGTTGATTCTTTATCTTCCAAAAGAGCTTTATATTTTTCATTATCTTTTGTTAGTAGACTGATTTCCTCTGTGTGTTCTGCTTTTGAAACCATACTGTCCAGCCTATGCATCAACAATTCTATATCCATTTCTCTTTTCTTTAAATGTGTTTCGCATTCATCTCTCTGCCTGGTAATTATCGCAATGTCTTTATCATAATCCGACTTGAGAACTTTTTCAGCCAACTCCTTGGTCTGTTTTAAAATTATAGCTTCTTTTTCTTTTAAAATGTATTTATATTTTTCATTCTCTTCGATAACCAAGTCATTTATCTCTTTCATATTATCCCTTAAGTTTTTAACAGTTTTTCTATAGTCTTCATTTAAGCGTTTAATGAGTGACTCTTGGTTTTCTAAAAGAATAACGTAATTATCCTTTTTGTCAGAAATATCTTGCAATGTGCTGTTAAGTTCTGATTTGGGAACACTTTCCGTTAACTCTTCTTTTAAACATGTTAATTCTAATTGATGTTTCCCTAACAATGTTTTGCAGTGGTCTCTATCACAAGTGATTAACTTTACTTGTTCAATATATTCTTTTTCTACTCTAAGGATCCTTTCATTCAACTGGCTACTAAGATGTTCAATTATCAACTCTTTTTGTTTCAGAATTTGTTGATATCTCTCTCTTTCTTCTGCGCTCCATTCAAAGGTCCGGAGAGCGTTTTTACTTGCTGTTTTAAAATGTTCAATCAAGTCTTCATTTAGTGTTTGTATTGTGTTGTTTTTCCCACATACTAGTTCTTTATATTGATCTCTTTCGTTAGCAATGAAACTTACAACTTGACTGTGTTCTGCTATCGGTAAACTATCTTTCAACTTGACCTTGAGCAATTCAATCTCTGCTTCTCTCTCTCTGACAAGATTTTCGTATTCAACCTTTTCTTTTGAAATTAATGCAATAGCTTTGCTATGATCCGACATAGACATGCTTGCTTTCAATTTTGCCCGGAGGAATTCTATAATTAATTCTTTCTCTTCCCAAAGGGCTTGGTATTTGTTGCTTTTGTGACCAAACATTTCAATATCTTGTTCAAGTTTTGGCTTTGAAATATCTTCATTTGAGTACAACATTGATGTTTCACCTAACATAATGTATTTATACTTATCTTTTTCATTTTTAATCAATCTGATGACTTTATCAAACTCCAACCTTGGAACAGTTTCAAATAGTTTTTGCTTTAAAGATTCCCTTACCAACATGCTATGTTTTAAGCAAGTTTTGTATTTATTTCTCTCATGCTCAATAATATCCAAGGCTTGCGAAAGATCTTGTTCTGCTTTTGAAATGGTTTCTTTTATTCGATAATTCAAACATTCTATATGAGAGTCTTTCTCTTTAATGAGTGTTTCGTAAGCATCCTTCTCATTTACTTCTAAATTAAAGGCACATATGATCGCATCTTCTGAACTTTTTAAATTTTCTATAACATCTTTATTTAAAGAATGTATAACTAATTCTTTTTCATGTAGTAATACTAAAATACTGTCTTTTTCCTCGGTAATTAAATTAATCATTCGGTTATGCTCATGTTTTTCGATGCTGTCCTTTATTTTATTATTTAACGAGGCAATCAATGAGTCCTTTTCTTCTATAGTACACTTAAAGTTGTCCATTTCCTTGGATAGCAACGCAACTGCTTCGGTGAGTTTTGTCTTTGGAACACTCGCTCTTAACTCTGAATGTAATGATTCTATTGTGGAATTTTTTTCTTCTAATAAATGTCTAAACTTATCATTCCCTTCAATAATAATTTTGCCGGCAAGGGCTAAATTTCGTTCCGTTGTTGCGATAGTTTCAAAGTGACTATTTTGAACGTGTTTCATTACTTTCTTTTGTCCCACTAATAGATTGTACAATAAATCTTTTTCATTAGTGATTATTCGAATGTAACGCTGATGATCTATTTTTGGAATACTTTCTCTTAAATTTTCTTCTATAGATGTTTTTATTAATCTATTCTCATCTAGAAGATTTTTTAAATGATGTTTATCATGTTCAATGATTTCTACCGTCTGTTCTCGATCTTTTTGCGCCTTTAAATCGCTTTCTTCCAACATTTTCTCTAGGAATAATACCAACTCTTCCTTCTCTTTGTGTGCATTCCTAACATTATTCCATACATTTTCTTCACATTCAAGCTTTTGAATAAAATGATTGAGAGCTTTTTGAAAACGTTCAGTCAAGTCTTCTTTTAGAGATTTTATCATCGAATCTTTATGTTTTAATAAATCTTTGTATATATTAATTTCTTTGACATATCTGTCTCTTTCTTGGTCATTCTCAAACTTCTGGCTGTCAAGTGGTATGCTATCCATCATTGCTATTTCAACATAGGCCTAATCAACATAATATTTTGTTGTCATTAGTGCCTATAAGTGTGTAAACTGTCACATTCAAAAAAGTGTGCATTTTTTAAAGATATTCAGAGCCTACAATAAATTTGTATTCATACATAAACATAATATTCACTTGAAATTTAGTTGGTTTTGTAACCTATGGTTCCAAAAAATAAATTTAATTCATAATTATTATAAAATATAAAACAGTGTAACCATAGTTATAGTCAACAAATAAATAGTTGTATTTAGTAAACTTAGATGTGGTTGTAACCTTGTTACAACATGAAAGGAAAAGGATTGTTTTGGCTCACTGATTCTGTCTCCATTTGGCTGATCTACAACGAGGCTCCACATAACATACACTTCACGGCTCGACTTGTTTCCAACTGAGCAGAGGGACCATGGCTCAAGTTCCACCTCTAGATCTGCCCCACCCAAAGAAAAACAAGAGACGATAGACAGGCGCAGATCCGTGCGCGCCGACAACATTGTTGTGGTATCAACGGTCGGTTGAACGGCACGTGATTTGAATTATACCCAGACTGTGTGAGAGTATTCCAGAACTGTGCACTCCCCTCCCCCCTTTCCCTGCCTTACTTCCCGTGCTGTGAGAACACGGGACTTAACTTATGTGTATATAGTGGCAGGACTCTATAGCCATGACACACATTTCTACGCATTCTCTAGGTGAGACACTTTATGTCAAATTAGATTTAGTTTATTTACATCAAAATTCTGTTTGGCTTATGATGGATTCTAAATTGCTGTTTCGGCGATATCGGCTTAAAGATTTAACTTTGTTTATTCTAAATTGAGGCTGCGGGATTTTTAGTAGAGATCATGGTAGCGCAGTTGGACTTAAAGAAATTACTATATAGGCTAACGCATCTCATCCGCTTCACGGATGGATTTGAAACTATTAACGCCACCATTTTGATATGCGGGATATTTGTTAAATTGTACCCTTTGGGGTACTTTAGTAGAATCATGTTGGATGAATGTATTACTTGTAATTATTGGCGAATTAAATTTCTATAGATCTGAGCTTAGTTGGTCAAATCTGGGGCCGCGAGCCCGCGCTCTTAGCCTGCTCTTTCTCTTCAAGTATTGTTATTGTTGGAATAAAAGAAATAAATAAACTCTCTTTTGATCAACCTGACTTTTATTTATGGTGTAAATAAAAGTGGGGGTTACATGGTTTTTGGAATATTTGATTGGAGAAATGAATGCAGCTAGGTGCCAATTAGTGGAAAATCATATTGCTGAAGCCTAAGGTTGGTGTTTAAGAGTCATCCTGAAAATCTCAACTTCTTTCTCTATAAATAAAAAGTAAACCAAAAAGTATAATTTAGGCAGCATGTTTATAAAGCCAGTTCACTGATTTTTTTTACTATCTATTTATTGATATTTTTTTGCCTTTCCTTTGCTAACAGTTTTAGAATATACAAAAATCGTTTTATATCTATTCACATTTTAAATACTTATGTTTAGCAAGGAAGTAAATTGACTTCATTGTCAACATTACAAAAAACATTTATTAAGCAGATAAATATTATAGCCTACTTGTTTTTGTAACATTCTAACTGTGAATAAAGTGAAAAACTATTGCCGTTGACTACCTATATCTATATCCACATTTTTGGTGCAAAAAAACAGTCTTGGCCCTTAACTGAATTTATTATTGTTCAAATATAAGTGCTAGTAAAACAGTGTTCAGATCTTGTTACCAGCCTATGGTCCGGTTCACTTTTTTAATCAAGCTCTATATTTTTCCCTACAGGCTTGCTAGGCCTGTCATAACCTAACCTAACTAGGACAGGCACAACATCCAGTCCCCAGCCGTTAATTCATCACTTTGTGAGGGTAAACCCAATGATACATTTTTCGACCATGCCAGGAATAGAACCTGGGACCCTTAGCTCAGTAGACGGACACACTACCGACTGAGCCAAGGTGTTGGATAGTTCTATCTCATTTTTCATCAAAGTATATAATCTTAGAAATATAAAACAAATATTTCCAAAAGCATTTAGTTTTTAGCTTTCCTTGTAAAACACACCAGAGAAAGTATTTCTCAAACAATTCTATTATATTATTTAAATTTAAAAATTACATCTGGACACAGGAATTGAACCCGGGACCTTTGGCTTAGTACACCGGTGCTCTAACCACTGAGTTATCCAGGGTCATCGAGTTGGTTCTTTGTCATGTCATTTCTTTTTAGGCTGATAATCAAATACTATACATAGCTAGATTTTTAAACCCACATTGGTGGTCACATTTTCCAACACCTTACTCTTACTATGTACAGGGTTGCTAGTGTCGTATAAAGGTCAAGTGTTTGAATCTTGGTCACATGTACAGAAGGTATTTCTTGCCATCCCCCCTCCCCCCTTAATATCTATAGGGTGAGGAAGACTGAGAATCAGGCAAGAATGTTACCTGGTTGAACAATATAATATTTTATTGTTAAAAACAATAATAGTACAATATTTGAGAAGGCACAAAACCGTGCGTGAAGCACACATTTCCGCTTAACAATCGGAGTCAATTACATAACACAAGTAAACAATTTTGGAACACTTAACAAACAACGCTAAATGTGTTGTTCTTGGAATCTAACAACAATGTACAGTCCGGGATCAAAACTTTATGGACCTTGGTTCCTTGGCTGCTTAACCTACTGGTATTGTCCCCAGAACAAGACGTAAGGCATAACCGTAACTCCCGCGCAACAGTTATCAAGCCTAGTTTAAACATTAAGTGTTTAAAGACGCTCGTGACAAACATGGCGTCACTGTAATCCAGTAAGCCCCAAATGTAATAGTAAACTAAGTAACATAACAACTTTCAGTATTTCACTCGATAAATTAAGCCGAGTTTAAATACAGCTAAACTAATGGTTGAATCACAAGACCGGTTTCGAACCCGGGACGCACAGACAAACTCTGGGCGCTTTGACCATAAACTAGTATTTACATAAACACTTATCAATAGAAAAGTTGGGCTCAGACCCCAAATTTAGGTGGGTGACGAAGGGCGACGGCCTCTCTACATGCTGCGGTAAGCGCATAGCATTGCAAGTTCAACTAACAAAATAATAAAGTTTTAAGATCCAAAAAGATAATTTTGACTAGAGTGCCCCCCGTGACGCCGAAACAGCAATTTTGATATAAAATACACTAATCCCCAAGACCAAGGTCGCCGTTCTCACCTCTTATCCACAAGTCGGTGGGGTAGTAAGTGACCTCATGTTCCCGACGTAGCCGTATGTATACAAAACATACTTTTCAGAGGGGGGGAATGATCGAAGGAATAGGAAGGCAGAAGAACATAACCTTGGAATGTGGGAGAAGGTTCAAGAACAAAGTATACGCGCCCAGACGCTACGCGTGGCCGGATACGGAACTCTCTTATTTCTTCCACTGGCTGGACACGTGTTCGATCCTTGCTGTGGGTCGGCTTGGGCGTGTTGCTCAGTCAGTTCGGTATTTCTTCGGTGAGCGGAGGCCGGTGATAGAGTTTGTGCCGTGTGTTGACCTTCCGAGAGCGGGTTCCTCGGGTTGGTGAGTGTTGACCCATTGTTATTACATGTATCTCGTTACATTCTTACCAAATGGTTCCTTATCCTCCAAACAAATAAGTGCATTTTCTCCATATTCCTCCTCATTCTGACACAATCCGTGTAATTAAACTGAACTAAAATAATTTTTGTACAATCTAGAATGGTCAAGCTTTTTAGTCTTAAATGTTTGCTTTACATTTGTTTCCCTGAAATGACGCATATTAATGATTTGAAATAATTTCTGTAGAAATATGTTTTATTCTTGGCTTTGTACAAAATATTAGGCCTATAATGGCAAAGTATTAAGAGGCTGGTTCAATCCCAGCTGAGGAATAAAATATTATTACTAATAAACACTAAACTACTTCACCAAGAACATGCTTGGTTGATTTTTTAAACTTTTTTTTTAATACAAAGGCAATTAAAGAGGATCATTTATAGGAATTTCACCCACACTAAATGGAGAGAAAATTGCATAAGATCATTGATAAATCATTCACATTTGAACAGGGGTTTAGTCCTGAAAAAAAAGCCACTAGGGCGGTCACTCTCCTAATTCAAAGTCACTTTATATTTAAGTATGTAAGTGGAAAATTACAATAGCAATTTGATATTTAAAATTTAATAATATATTTTAATGGTTTTAAAATTACCAAAATGTATCTATCTACTCCTCCAACCCTTGGCCCCACTTGGCGTAGTGGGATAGGTTAGGCAGTGGCAAATAATTGTGTAGTTCGTTTTGATCTTGTTTATTGAAATAGGTTATCTACTTTAAGAGTGTATAATTGTGAGGTAGGTTTTAGAACAAGTTGAAAGAGTTTAGAAAAAATGTCCTTGTTCGGTCAATGCCCCTACTCAGCAGTTCTGCGCCATGACCTATCTTCATTGACATAACTTTGACAAGTGTAGAACACACAGCTGATTGAATTCGTGTGGTTTTATAACTCAGACTCTCAAGATGTTTTGGGGGGCTCCCTCCTCCATACTTACCAGCGACTCAAGCTATAGGTTATTCTCCTCACATTACTGTAACTCGGCAGCAGAGTATGTACAGCACTTTAAAGTAAGTCCCTTAACACAACTGACGTCCTTCCTGCCCCGACCCCCCCTTTTCGAAAAAGTTCTAAAACTTTTTGTTTTATACCACCAAAAGAGGGCTGGCTATCTTCGCCCGAGTTAAGTTTATGTAAATACAATGCGTTGTGCTATTTGGCAAAACAACCTCTTTTCTAAAAACATGACCTGATACTGTGCATAACTGCTGATGTGAAACAATTGACTGTACGACTACTTAGGCTTACTTAGGCCTTGCACACTTTTGATTTCTTCATCTTATGATCGTGCAGCGGCGCTCTAGTTAAAAATAATGACGCCGGTTACTTAATCAAGGAACTGGAACATAGTATGAGAACACTTGAATGAAGAATGTATACATGTTGACATATGAGTTTAATGAAACAAGTTAATACATAGAGTAATATCAAAGCACTATCAAATAATTCCTAAACTGGCCTATAGTGAGGGCCATGATAAATGACACGACAAGTAAAAATGTAAACACACTCGGAGAGTGAACTTTGCGTGAAGTGCCAATGACTTAGTACAACAGGTAAATTCCTTGTTGTGCAATGTAATCCTAGTCGCCTTCTTAGGAGGAATTGTATAATTATGTGGTTATTATAGGTACACAATACAATAGCAATAGTTAATTTGATGCAACAAACGATTTACAAGCTACTACATGCGAGCAGGACCTGTTCAGCATAATAAAAATACAACCCTATCTTAAGAGATGAGGACTACTACATACATACGCTAGTGAAGCTAGCTTAATACTAATAAATTGAGTTACAATGGTTTCAAGTAATTAAGAGTATGTTCTGGTCAAACATACAGTGGCGGCTCGTGTATAGGCACTGCGGAATTGCAAACACCCCCCTCCCCCTATTTCCACTTGATATTATCGATAACATTTAATATAATGAGTCCTTTTTTCTTTAATTCTTTCTTTATGTTTGTAGTACAATATATATTCCTTAAGCCTAATGTCAGTACTTCAGTAGCCATCCCCCAGTTTATGGAAAAGATACAAAAATCTTTGTATGGAACTGTGCGATTCACAGTACCAGCAACGTGGTGTTTGACTGTTGTACGCATGTGCACATAGGAGGGAGGTAGGGAGGAAGGCGGGACTGCCAGGTAGATAGAGCACTGTTGCTCTCGCAGTGCCGGCTCTGGCATGATGGTGAAAGGAAGTCTTTTTACTCAGCGTGTGCTGTGCTTAAAAGCCGTGTATCATATTCTTGAATATGATAAAGTGTAGAAGAGTGTAGAATTAGAGTATTATTTTGTTTCCAGCTATTCTATTTGATTTATTTTTATTTTTCGGTTATTTTATTTAACAGAAAGACTAAATGTGCTTGCAGTAATTTCAACGGAGAAAAATTTCATCATTTGTCATCCAAAGATCAAGGAGAAAATTATTGAACTTTTTGTGCAAATTAAAACAGGAAGAATTGATTTCATTTTAAATGAATAGATCAAGCTTGAACTGTAACAATTTAAGTCAAAGTAAGTAAATAATGTTTTTTTTTTGTTAAGATTTTATCAAGTTCCTGAATAAATTTTCTTTTTATACATGTTTCTTTCCTTTTACACAATTTTAAAACAAAGGCTAAAAATTTTCCGGAGCAGCACCCCCACTAATTTTAGCTGCGAGCCGCCACTGCATACATAGACCGGTAAAATGTCCAGGCAAAGTTCCAATTCAGGGTTCTAGGCCTTATCTTACATGGCCTGGCAAGCCACCGATTGGTAAATGCCGGGACCTTGAGAATTGCAACCACACATAGGCAGCAATCGATATAGAGTGTTAAAGAGCCTCTAAATTCACGAGCTAAGTTTACCTGAATGAGAGCTCGAAATGTTAGTAGAAGCAATCCCTATTCCCTACTATATCACTACGCCAACAGCTGACATCTATCACTTTGGATGACTGTAATGAAAACAGATGGTAATATATTAATGTGATAGTTAACCACAGTAATTTAGGCCAATATTATTTATATATTTATTTGAGGTCGGACACAAAGTTTATTTATAGTTTTATTCCCCTTAAAAAAATATTAACATCACTTTCACAAAAACTTCTAACGAACATAGCCTCAAAATGGCGACTGAAGAATTTTAAACCACATGATTGAACATAACGGTAAACAAGTTTTTTACAATGATGCGGAGACGCAGTTGATGAAAATACTTTATTCAGTTAAATATTTCAAAATACGATAAAATAATCATAAAATCATGTATTGTATGTAAAAAAATTACAACAATTTTCTCTTTTCCAAGTATAATACGATGCCTGTATTAAACGGTATTGATGTATGCACTATAATACACACAATCAGTAACGTTCCAAAACGAAAAATAAGTACATTTAAAATTGCGTATAACCCGAACGGGTAGTAAGACGCGGTGCTAATAATAATAATAAGTACATTTAACTATGTTTAAAATATTGTTTCGAGTTGGACAAAAAGAAATAATTTAAAAAAATGAAATAGTATGAAAAAACTTAGGTTTACGTTATTTTAAATGTAATATATAACAGGTAATTAAAGATCTTTACATTTATAACAAAACTGTGATCTTTTACAGGTGTTGGCAACCCAAAGCCTAAACATATGATTTTCGAACTGTCATCCAGGTATAACCCTCATGTGAATGGAATATACGATAAGTTATAGTATTAAACTATAACATTTCAAAATAAAAGTTAAAACATCAATCCTAAGATAAACTTGAGTTTCACAGTATCAATGTTAAATTATAAATATCTAAGTTGGAGAATTAGGTTGGAGAATTAGGTTAAGCAGGAACATTATCAAGAAGAAAACCAAAAATAAAATGGCCACCAACGAATTATGGGAAAACAACGTCTTTGCTGTGTGACACTAACAGCAGTGGCTATCCCCCGAACCTTTTTACAGATCTGGTCTTGTCGTATTGAGTGTCTATCTCATGGCTAAGACTGAGAGAAAAATGATCTCTGTGCAATCATGTGTTACCCCCCCTCGCCCTTCTCCAAAATAATACGAACTGTCGCTCTTTCGACATTGTGTGCAGGCGTCGAGAAGAGCCCAACGCTATCATTTGTGGAAAATGACATCATTGGACTTAAAACACCCCTTTCCAAATTTTCCGATCCAAGCAACTTTGAATATAAGCTTGTGCTTAGCATGGAGCTAGGATAGTGATGGGCATAATCGAATGATTTTAAGAATCGAGTAATGATTCGATTCTTTGAAAAATAACGTGGATTTTTACCGACTCTTTTACTACTTCTCCAAATCATTCGAATGAAAAACACCCTAGGAGCTGGTAGATCATTCTAGGCTACATGTTCCAATATAACATCACAGTCTTGCGCACGCGCACCACACATTTTCCACCACGCCTCGAGATACAGCACTGTTTAGTCTGTCATGATATTTCCTCGTTTAGTTGCCCGGTCAATTTCATAGAGGCATGTTGTTGTTCTCTTGTGCGGGGAGGATATAGTGAGTGAGTTGAAGCAGCTGAATGGGGCCTACGGTGATTTTACTTGCTTTACTCTCCGTACGCTTTTGTAGTTTTATTTCCAATAAATGCTACAAGGCCAAGCAAAAGCTTTGACACAAATCTAGCGCTCCGAGAAAGTTAACGCTAAGAACTAATGGAAGGCACCTATCCGTAATTTGACATGCAGATAAAAATAGTATTGTAAAACACAACGCTAAGTTTAACCAACGGTTAGACTTTACAAACGGTTAAGTTACGAGGACTTTAACGTGACATTGTAAGATTGACCTAAGTCTAACTTGTGATGTTAGGTATCTTCGGATGTATCCAGTAGGTATTTTTGGAATGTTAGGAATATATTGTTATGGTAGTGGATATAATAGAATGTATTAACCAGTTTAACGACATAGCTACCCCCGCTTCACGGATCAATAGTTATACATAATTTCGTATATGATCAGATACGAATCTTTGAGTATTGTTATGAGCAAAACTCTACTAGTTTATTTATAAAAGTATGTTTTATAATCATGATTTTATAAGAAGTATACACTTTCAAGACGGACTTAACATTATTCTTGTATGGTTTTCTTTTGAAAGGCTTAGTCCTTAAAAGTAAGTGATAGACTGTATTTATTCTTGCTTATATTATTCCATAATTTTCACCATAACTTGCTATAAGAACATTGAGATTGAAAACATTGTTGAACGATGTTATTATGTCCTAATCTAGTAAATTCGATTTATTCGATTTCTACTAAAATTGTTAGAATTATTAAGAACTCGTATTGCTATTGCGCATGGTACTCAACCACGTAAAATTATATCGTAATTTCATATGAGACTTATCTATTCTTTGATAATAAATAGGCCTGAAGGCCATTATATATATATATCATGTTTCTATTGGCATTCAAGTCTAGAAATCCACTATTTCCCACCTTGTGTACTCTCAAATTATATTTTTTTCATATTTATCCAGATATATAGGTTTGTATTCTTGGGGTGGGCATTCGAGAGTAGGCCAATTAAAGGTCCCTGGTGAACAACCATTATTTAATTTGTCTTGCAGCGCCTCCTCTATGGAAGAGGGTTGAAACTCATTTCAAGAGAAAAATACTCAACATGTAACTCCTCAGAGAAATAGCCTACACTATTAAATAGGCGACGTAAGGTATTCTCTTCAAGCTATGAGAAAATACAGTAGCGACAAGAGTGACAGTTAAGCTTAGTACACATTGGACGATTATCGGCCGACGCGAGTCGCTGGACGATGTTGCTCGACGATATTTATCGTCGAGTGGGAGGAGCCAGAATCGGCCGACTGCCGAGCGGTGGATTATCAAAATAATGTTGCTGTCGTCGAGTTTTACATCCGGAATGGAAAACATTCTCAATGTGTACGCAGCGATGTCAGTCAGCCGACTTTTGTTTGTTTGATTCTATATGCAGGCGAGCAGTCAACACCCTGATCTCAATATTTTGGTTAGTATATTTGTATATAATCAACAAATATTTTAAATACAGTATTTATATTTAAATATTTTTAAACATATACAAATATTTATGCACAAATATAAAATATTTATATTTAAATAGCTATCTGCAGTAATTATAATAATAAAAAAATCAATTTTTGATATTTTGAGGGTAACAACCTGAGTCCGCCATTTATTAAATTGAGTTAAAAATAATGATAGTTTAAGCTACCTTGTACATGCTATAAAATACCCAATTGCCACGTATGTTTTGATTATTTTTTTCATAGAATAATGTGGACAAAAGAAAATCTTCTACGTTTAATATAACTGCTCCATGCAGTCCCTGCTCTGTGGCAAGTTAATTCCAAAGAGTATCGCGACAGGAACAAAAAGGGGGGTGCAGTGCGAGCAATTGCAGAGCATCTAAATTGCGAGGAAGAAGAGATTGTTAAAAGAATTAAATCTCTCAAGACTCAATTCCAAAGAGAACATAACAAGAGAACCCAGAGAGAGAAAAGTGGAGCTGGTAGTACTTCACCAGATAGAGAGTGCTTTGCTTACAGCTACCTAACGTTTTTGCACGAGAACAACGAATCATTGGGAAGTAGATCCGCAAGTAAAAAGGTTTTTGTTAATTCTTTTGAATTATTTTCAATATTGGTTTCAATTTTTACTTTCTCACGGCTCGGAGGGAAAAGTACTATGTTGCAATCTTGTCAAAAATTCGATACACCAATTTAAACTTATCTTATTTGTGTGTGTGTATTTTTTGTTTGTTATGTTATTTGTTAAGTGTGTTTGTTTCATTTCAACAACATTTAATTTGAACAACACTTTAGTAAAACACTGTATATTACCTATATACACTATATTAATGAAAATATGGTTATATATACACACATATATAATTATAGTTAATAGCTTAGTATAGTTAGTTAAATAATAAGTATAGGTACTTAGCATACGTAGAAAAATAAATTTAAAAATATATAAAAAATATTTGAAAATAATGTCTTATTCAACTTGCATCAACATAAAAATAATTTTATAGCAATCACAATTTTTGCATAAACGTAAGCAAATCTCTCTTGCCATGGCACCTTTCCTTCATTCGGCACAAAATACTTGGCAAATTCGTTCCGTATTTCTTTAGCGTCTGCAGGACTTCTTCTAGGAACAGATTGCAGATCTAATAGATTACTTTCTAGTTTATCCGTTCTCCATGCACCAGGAATAATGTCACCGGTCTCAACATCTTCTCTGTCAAATGTACCTGGTGGTGTGTAGGAGCGAATAGATTATACATTCCGTCTAAGAAAATTACGTAAGTAAACACAAGCAAGAACAACCGATTCTACCTTTTTAGGTTCCAATGGTATAGGTTTTCTGAATATTCTAAAAACTGAAGACAATAGTCCAAATACATTTTTAATAATATGTCTTTCTCTACTTAGCCTATAGTTGAACACCCTCTCCATGGATCCTTTTGGATAGGAACCAAGAAAGGGTTTCATAATATTACTGCTTAGTGCAAAAGCATCATCTGCCACAAGTACATAAGGAATAGATACGCCTGATGTTCCAGGTAGTGCTGTTGATAATGGCAGGCTTAATTTATTTCTAACCATGTCATTGTAAAACGTTGTACTTTTGAAAACACCACCATCTGAACTTCTTCTTTGGCATCCTACATTTGCGAAAGTAATTTTAAAGTCACCGTCCGCAATAACCATTAAAACAATGCTGAAGGTTCCTTTATAATTGTAAAAGACACTTCCGCTGATTGCTGTCGCTTCGATTTGGATGTGTTTTCCGTCCAAGGCCCTTATGCAGTGAAGAAAGTTCCACTTCGTAAAGAACCCGTCTGCAATGTTAAGCCAATGCAATGCAATGCAATGCAAGCAATGTCAACACACATAATTGTTTTATTCAAATTAATTTTATAAATAAATACAGGATTTCAATATCATTCTGGTAATGAAAATGTAATGTAATAGTTAAAATAATTGCTTCTGAGATTTGGTTTTTTTCGTAGTGCCTTAAAGATTTAAAATACTTATTAATAATTTGTATATCATCTTTAGCTACTTCAATACTACATATTGGGTTTATCAGGGAACTGCTGTTAATAAAGATAATAAAACTTCTGATGTCGACAGCTGTGGTGGTCGAGGTGCTATTGTTGAAGGGGAAGCACATGTGTTTGAAGATTCTTCCTCTCAAGTTGATCGGGAACTTCCAGGGACTACCAATTAACAAACCACTTTCCAGGTACCATCAGCAACAATTAAAAAGGTAACATTACCTTTAACAAAAGGTCAAACGAGCAAGTGGAGGAGGCGTACAAATTCATGCGCTGTGTCAGAGAGACAATTAATTGCAAAGACGAGTTCACCGTTTATGGTGAAAATGTAGCGAGCAGGATGCGAGCTGCTGGCCAAAGTTACTGTGTTGTCTCAATAGCAAGAAATCAAATTGACAATATTATATTTAATTTAGAAATGGGATTCTGTCTCATGGAGCTAGTCAGTCATTGCATGTATCATGACCGCAGAACTCATATTCTGCGTCAACACAATCGTTGCCTGTACCATCCCCATCACAGGTGAACCCATCTATGATCGCCCCGACCATAGATCGACTCCACTAAACTCAATGAACAATCCTGTGGAACCCTTATCAATCACTGACTTGCACAGATACAACGATTTGACTGAATTCATTACGTTGAATCAGACCGACCAAAATGAAACCCAAAACTAGTTCACTTTTTTACGACAAAATTTTGATATTAATAACCCAAAAATTTGTTATTTAAAAGTTAATATTTAGTTAAATATTTTTTTTATTTTAACTTTTTTTACTATGATAAAATGTTGATATTATTTACTCCAGAATTAGCTTTTTACATTTTATTATTTAGTTTCTTGTTTAGTTATTCACTACTTGTTTGTGAACACACTGCAATAAAAGGTCATGATGAAAAAGTAAATAATTATCTTATTTAATCATAAAACTTACCTCACAATATTTATGAAGAACATCTATGATGGCTTCACAGACTTTAGGCACCGATTGCAATATGTACTGCTTCGATATTCGATGCTAATCTCACTTCTGGACAGATGGGGTCCCTAAAATTAGTACATCTTTTGGTGAGTATAGGTGCTACCATAGTAAGCAACTCTTCAAAATCCGATTTAGTCATAAGGAGAAAGTTATTTTAAACATAATTAAAAGTACTTATTTTTCGTTTTGGAGCGTTATTGATGATGTTTAATATAGTGCACACATCAATACTTTTTAATACAGGCATAGTATTTACTTGCAAAAGAGAAAATTCTTTGACAATTAATGATTTTATGATTATTTTATCGTATTTTGAAATATTTAACTGAATAAAGTATTTTCATCAACTGCGTGTCTTCATCAATGTAAGAAACTTGTTTACCGTTATGTTCAATCATATGTTTTAGATTCGTCAGTGGCCATTTTGAAGCTATGTTAGTTAGAAGTTTTTGTGAAAGTGATTGTTAATATTTTTTTAAGGAGAATAAAACTATAAATAAACTTTGTGTCCGACCTCAAATAAATATATAAATAATATTGGCCTAAATTTCTGTGGTTAACTATCACATTCATATATTACCATCTGTTTTCATTACAGTCATTCAAAGTGATAGATGTCAGCTATTGGAGTAGTGATATATTAGGGATTACTTCTAGTAACATTTAAAGCTGTCATCCAGGTAAACTTAGCTCGTGAATGACTTATAGTTGCAAGACATTTGGTTCACTCCTGTTAATATTAATAGGAAGGATAATTTAATAGCAGACGCCTTATCAAAAATGTGTGAGCCCACTTCAGGGAAAACTTCCCTTCCTAATGTTCCTTCGTGCTATCTCGCTCTACACCCCAAGATATTACTCTTTACTCAATTACCCGAAATATTCAATTTGCTCAGATCCATACAGGCTGGAGATCCGCTGTCGGGGAATTTGCGTGCGTGTTTTAAAAACAATAAAATAATCCCTGATTATAAGATTAAGGACTATATTTTGTATTTAAAGCGCTTCCACGGGTCTCAGTGTGAGCTTTGTGCTACAACTTTTTAACAGAAATGATTATTTCAATATTATCACACGTCACAAGGGGAGTGTGGGTGCATTTCCTAAATGCCAATACTATTTCTTTAGTTATAAAAGCGAGTCTTTTGAACGGGAATTTACAGGTATTTAAGTGACACGTAAAAACATGTGGAAATTGCTCAAGGGCTAAGCGCGTCTAAAAGTGCAATGTGAGCATGCTTTCCTTCTGTGTGGCTAAGTTCTCCCATGGAGAGGATTTTTGTCGATTTCTTTGGACTTATTCCCAGGTCAGTGAACGGAAACCTATATGTGTTAACGGTCGTGAATGGATTCTCAAAGTTCACTTGATTTATTCTGTTGAGAAAAGCTTCCTTGATAACAGCCATAAAAGGTTTAGGATGTAAGGTATTCAAAAAATGTTGGAATCCCTTGTGGCAATGTCTCAAGCAATGTTAGTCAATTCTTTATCTAAGTTTCAAAATTATGTGTTTTAATCGGGCATTAAGCACATAGCAACGATTCCTTATTATTCAGCACCAAATTTGTGTGAACGTAGTCACAAAAATTTAGAATCCACCTTAATTGCGTTTCATCACACGTTCTAGCAACAATGTAACACTAAATTGTCCTGGCTTTAGGTAACGACTCACCTTCTAGCCACGGTGCTACCCGAGCTGATGATGAAGACGAGCTACTATCCCCTATTAATGTAAAATGTCAACTCCCACCTGAACAGAGGCAGACCTCCACTAAGTAGATGTTACGCAAGTGGAGTGACGCTTTCAGAAAGCTTAAGTGGTCACACAAGAAGGTGGCCAGAAAGTTGTAATTTTTTATACAAAAAACCTAGAACAAAAGTAACAACAAAAATAATAAACATATGTGTGGTGCTGAAATGTGTTAGTAGGTAATTAAGAAAAAATATGTAAATTACAAAATTAATTGGTTATCACACTAAATTTACTAGAAACTTTTAGTTTTACTAAGCCACTTGCTTTTCTTCTCATTAGTGCAAAGTTGATATAGTTTTTCACTATTTCATTTGGGAGATATGTCTATTCTTTACAACGTTAAGATATAGGTTTCTATATTTTTGATTATTTTTATTCAGGTGAAGAGATTCGATCTTGATCCCTCCTTCCTGGATTTACCATTGGTATTTAGTGTTGTAACTAACATGGCTTTCAGACCTAATTTAATCTGCTACAGAAGATGGATTGATTAATTGAAAGGCCGCCAATAGCTACTTTAGCCACGTGCCTGACATGTGAAGCTATTTAATCTTTAATTCTTAAACGGTTTGGTCATTTGTCTTTATTTATTCTTTAAATGGGATTATTATATTAATGGTAACTATGTTTTAAATGTTTAAGATCTTTTTTTTTACTAACATAGCCTTCAGGTCCGAGCGTAATATCGAAGAGCTTTGGAAAAGGTCTCGATGGTCTTGTGATTAGTTTCCAATGCATACATAGAATTAGAAGGGTGATTACCGTGTCATTTTTGATGCGGGCCAAACAACCAGCATCGTAAGCTCACTAAATATGTATAATTTTATTCATCTAATGAATTATATAATGATATATTTGCCAGCTAATCTCCATCGTAAACACAATATTTTAGACTTTATTAGTGTGTAATTAACTACATTTTATTTAATTTTCTTTCATAGAAATATTAATTTACCATTTATTTGTTTCATAATATTTTCTTTGCTTACCTTGTTTAAATGCCTGCAGTAAATTGAAAATTTCTATTCATATGCTTTAGAGGTTAGTTCATATAAAAGTCTAATTAAATATTTAAATGTTTTTATATAATTAATTAATTTGTTTGAGATTAACAAACTATAAATATTTTGTTTTATTTTAATTGCATTTTGTATTAGAGCCAGCGAATTAATTAAATCGTTAAATACACGTATTCATTATTATAGTAATCATCATCATAATCATCATAATCAACATCAACTGTTTCCAACCGTTGGCCGGGCCATTTTATTAAAATGCCTCCATCTTAATTTATCTTTTCACCACTATTCCTCTTTTAATGTCTTCCATTCTTTTCCTCACTTGAACACTTTCTGTTATCTGATCCTCCCATATCTTCCTGGGACTCCCTGGCAGTCTTTTTTCCTACATACACCATCTCCCAGTGGCGGTTCGTCACTTTAGAAGCTGGATGGCGCAGCCTGTTTAGTTTATAAATTATTTCTAAATAATATATTTAAAAGAAGACACAAATTTCGGAATATGTTTTGCTAAATATTCATTAAGTTAAACTCAAAAATTAATATCACAAGCAACATGCAAATATAAAAAAAAAACTCACCCCAAAGAACGTGGATGTATTGTAGATACTCTGCAGCTGTGTAATGTGCATAAATGTATGGGTATGTATGTTCAATGTCCTCACAAGCTCACAACATTAATATGTAGGATACACAATATTTACATTATTTACACTTGCGAGAAATGACTTAGAACGCAATAAACAAAAAAATTATTTATATACAAAGTCCATACGCCTCTCCTTTAAGTTAATAAACTTTACCATAACTCTGTCGTCAAAGTCCTTCATTTGTGTGATAAGTTCCTTGTTGATGGCTACCATCGCAAGAGCATTAAGTCTGTCATGTGTTGTTGTATTCCTTAGGAAAGTCTTTATTCTTTTCAGTGTTGAAAAGCAACGTTCAGATACAGCAGACGTCATTGGGGTCGTTATGATAATTTTTAGAAGCTTCGTAACCTCACTGAAAACTGAAATAATGTTATTTTTCTCCATGAAGACCAATAGTTGTATTGCTCCTTTAATGTCAAAGTCCTGTCGTCTGTATAAAAGTACCAATTCAGACCGGAGTTTTTCTTTTTCTAAGAAAGGGTAGTGTTGGATTACTCGCGTGAGTTTTTCTTCCGGAAAGCAAATAGAAAATTGGGGAAATGACTCATTACATAACAAAGAAGCTTCCCCCAAATGACCAGTAAAAGCGGTCTTTTACATTATTTGTAGTGACATCACACACTTCTTTAGCATACCCCACTCTGGTGCTACATTCAACATTACTTTTCCTTTTTCTTGGTTGTTCAGGGAACGCTTTATTTATTTGCTTCTCTATTTCATTCACTTGCCCCCTTTCTTTCTGCATCTCATTTTCAAAAATGCAAATGTAATTTTGCCACATTAGACTGTCCCTGTTCCTGGTTTGTAGTTGTTGATACAATATATCCACGTGAGGTAAAATTATGTGGAAAAGAGTAAGCCAAAACATGAAATTTGGGTTCTGAAAAGCTCGTCTGTGGCTACTCGCCTCGTTAATAGTGAGTTTGTTTGTGCATTTTTCCTCAAGAACTTTGAAGCATTCCTCCAACTTATCTCTAGTTTCGTACACAACGTTAACAGTTCGAATGTTGTAGTCCATCTTGTTGTAGCAACTCTGGATAGTCTGACTTGTACTACTTGCTCCAAAACGTCAGATCGTAGAGATTAGTGCGAAAAAAATTCGCGAATGGCAGAAAGGTTTGAGAAAAAAACTCGAACGTTGCTGTTTGCACTGGTTGCTTTTTCCAATATCAAACTTAGTTGATGAGCGTAACAATGTACAAAATAGGCAAATGGGTATGTTTCTTTAATCTTGGCCTGTACACCCCCAACAGAGCCACTCATAACACTAGCACCATCATACATCTGTGCTATTAATCTTCCGTTTGAAGTGTCTAGAAGAGGTTTGATGTGGTCCATTATGCATTTTGATAAGGTGCCTGCACACTGTAACACTATTGATATAATGTAGCCACGCTTTGGGCGTCAATTGTAACACTATGAAATCAATCGCCCCACGTTGGGCGCCAATTGTAAACAATATGGAATCAATCACACCGCTTCGGGCGTCGATTGAAACACTACGGATTAATTCCCTGCTATAATAATGCTGTGATGATTTTTAGGTTGTATATAGCTCCGTGATCGAGCGCCTATCATCACTGTACGGAAAAGATACCGTTTAACCAGCTGTCTATAGCTCCGTGTTCGAGCACCTATTAAATCGATATATTAATAAAATTGAAGAAAGAGAACTGTTGATGGCTGTTTGTTCACACATGGTTTATTTAAATTACACCTGTTAATTACATATACATATTCCAATTAAATGTTTTATATCACTGCACACTTATGATATTAATGTAAGTTATTTTATACTGTGTTAGACTGACTGCCAGGGTGTGGCTCTAACTGACTTGTGCGTGGGCGGTATCTCCCGGTGTAGATGTTTGGATACCGGAGATGCCTTAAACCTACGCAAAACGGTTTATATATGACATACCCCTTGCTTTTTTCTCCCCTCATCAACAGTGTAAAATCTAACTAATAGAAAGAGTCCTAGCGACAGGTGTTGTGAAGGCTAGCTTCTTATTGGTATAGGGGATTGGCGTCTTCTGCCAAATACTACGAATTTGTTCCTTTTAACAGGAACCAACGCAGTTGCTCTTTTAACAGGAAAGATGGTATAAGAATATATATTTTAGTGGTGAAATCATTTTCACATTATTTCTGAGAAGCGCGTGTTTCTTCATGGATGAATCTTAAAAGGATACTCTACATATATTACTTTAAAGAAAAAATACCTTCATCTATGACTTTTTACATAATTTAGAGTTAATCCAAACCAATATCATTACAATATCTTCCTTCAGGAATAAGAATCCCCCAAAACCTCTCACAAACCAACCCCTTAAACACATACCTAAAAACTAATACCATCTGACATGGTTCGTTACATCAGTTGTCTCATCACATTCGATGGCTACAAATTCAGAATCACGTATCTGCTTTTCTATTTCCTTCCTACAGACATTAAGCATGCAGTCCAGTATGTCGTTTTGTATTGTTTTAGATGTTCCTTTGAATACAGTGGCTGATCCTAAATGGTCTTTCATTGCAGAATCCAGCTCAGCAGTATAATTAATTAAATCTCTGAACACCTGAATTTGTAGATGATGCTGATTTGTCATGACCTCTGAGAGGTAATTCAAAAAACACCATAGAATTTAACACATGAAATCAACCTTTTTAATATGTGCCTATTTTTGTCAACGTGAGTATTGTGTTTTTTTAACGTTTTCTCCGTATTGTGAGTCTAGACTAGATTATATGTTTACTTTGCCTAGCAAAAAAAGATCAACGACACTATTCATGTGATTCACAGATACTTCGTGTTTCTTGATTTTTTCTGTTAAATGTTTTATATCATTGACGCCCTCTACTATCCACAAGCATTCACCACTCTTTCTGAGAGAAAACAAAATACACGGGAAACAGTACAAATAATTGTCCACATAACAGCCGCAAATCCAGCCATTTTTTGGTATGCATCTTTGGACTTGAGCTGTTCTTTTAAAAACTCGATTTTCATTTTTCTTTTTTTCACTTTGTTCCATACAAAATTCAGGACATGGCCTACCTAATGATTTCAATTATCTTTTTCGATCAAGAGTTAATCTTGCAATATTCGTTGTCTTAAGCGCCATATCTATCAAAAGTGACAGCTGCAAATAACAAGACTTGATGTATGAATATATTAAAATGTTTTAGTAACTTTAGTAACTAACTTCTACTGTTCTTCCAACCAAAATCAACCTATAGCTAGCTATAGCAGGATGGGGACAATGGGTTAAGGGAGTAAGGTTTGGTTTCACAATATCAGGCGCTGACCCTCGCGCGCCTGACTGCATGCCATTTGATGACAAGAGGTGAAGGGGTGGGAAGGTTTGGTTTCACAATGTCAGGCGCTGACCCTCGCGCGCCTGACTGCATGCCATTTGAAGACAAGAGGTGAAGGGGTGGGAAGGTTTGGTTTCACAATGTCAGGCGCTGACCGCCTCGTGCCCAACCACATGCCATTTTAAAAACATTGCCTGCTATTACTTAAACCAAAAACATAATTTTCTTGAAACTATTTTGGCAAGATAAAATTGTAGTGAGAGTGTGAATAATAACTTTAAAAGGAACTGGGAATTCATAGGGATGGGGGGCGCGCGCCTCCGCGCCTTAGGGACGAGCCGCCCCTGCCATCATCCTTTTTTACATCATCATTACATGCTCACATAATCTCAGTCTTTCGTCCTCTACTATCTCATGTACTCCCTGTACGTCTCCTCTTTTCCCAGATAACTTCATTCCTAATCTTGTTTCTTGTCGTGACAGCTAACATACTCCCCACAAACTTCATTTTCATGGCCTCCAATATCCTAGTCTGGCTCACATTCAATGTCTATATTTCTGCAGTATAAGTGACAATGGGTATAAAGTACGGTCTATATAAATCTTCCTTACACTTCAAGCGCATTTCTCTTCTCCATACGAGGTATTTTCCACACCAATAAAAACACTATCCCTGGTGTCCTCTTCGTATTAAATCCTCTCTACTTTCACCTTTCTTCTCAATCATTATTTCAATATATTTTACTTTTTGTTCTTTTCTCAGCTCTATTCGATCCAACCTTATAGTTTTACCAGGTCTTGCCTTCTTATTTGTAATTTCCATCACTTCACATTTTGCTATGCTAAATATCATTCCACACTCTTTCATTGCCTCATTCCATTCTTGTAGATGTCCCTGTTCTTCCTCGTACTCCTCCCCCCATATCATCAAGTCATCAGCAAACATTATGGCTTTCATTCTTTCCTACACAAGTTTTTCTACCACTTTGTTAATGATCATTTCCATTACCATTACCATTAAAGGTGAAGGGGCACTCATATCCATTTTTTATTTGGAATCACTCCATTGTTTCACTCACAACTCCTGTTATCCTCATACATTCTTTTCACTCTCATTACAACTTCTCTTTCCACTTCGGCTTCCTACATAACTTTCTAAACTTTATTTATATTCACGCTATCATATGTATTCTCCACGTTCATTATTAACATTACCAAGTCTTTACCATATTCATACCCCCTTTCTTTCAGCTGCCGTGCGGCAAATAGAGTTTATTGTAGACCTCTATGCATAGTTGAGATTCTGTTTATAATATTCTAACCTTGTAATATTTCATCCTGGTCATTGATTGATTTAAAATGTACTAATATACCCTATTTGGTTTATCTGTGGTTAGTTACCCACTTTCAACTCAATACTATTTATCTTTTCTTCTTAGTTCATGTACAAATTGAAATATTCATAAAATACTAATATCATTTCAAATAATTGAGCCGTTTTAAAAATTAAACAAATACATTCATTCATAAACAGGTTTTAAGATTTACCTATTTGTTATCTATAACTATATATAAAAAAACGATTAATAGGATATGTAACCCTATCAGGCTCAGTAAATACGAAACAAAATAATGTAATAATGTTCAATATTTTTGTTCGGATTGCCCCAAATTGAGTACAGATAGTTCAGAGTAGGTACGCATTCAATTTGATTTATACATTCTATCTTATGAGAGTCAATAATTTGCTTAACATTTTATACAAACAAAATACTGTTTACTGGTTCAAATTTCTCTCATTATCAAACCCTTTCTTCACCTCTTGCAAAGTGTGTGCTTTCACATTTTGTGAATGTGTGGAATACCAGGCTCCCGTCGTGGTTCAGAACCTACGTTAAACTGTAGGTCCGCTCTGCTTTCCACCATCATTCTCGCGTATTATCCAATAATCTGGGGATAATGGAATTCACCTTAATGGTGTTCCCATCTCTGAAATTAATTCCTCCATACGCCAGGAGAGCAGAGATAAGATAAGGTTGAATGGTTGAGATCTAAAGCATTAGCCCCACCCCCATATATACTCTATGAAAATATGTAAGAAAGAAAAATAGTGGAATTTTTTTAAATTTCCAAATTCTTTCCTCTTCCCACAATTTGGAAGTTCAGAATCTGGCTTCAGTTTACCACAAACACTTCCACGAATCTCTTGTTTTATTGCGATTTTTGTACTCTTCAATAGATTGGTCCCATAGTTCTGTTTTTTTCTAGATATTAAACTAATTAGCATTTCCATGTCTCCTTGTTCTTTTGTCATGTCTTGTGTGGCTACTGCAAACTATACACTCCTCAACAACACACCAAGAGACCACTCGGACGACTAAATACCCGGATCATGTGAAGGCATTCATTGCACACTGTGGTTCGCTAGAGCTTAGTCCGGACAAACGCCCTTCCGAGACTCGGAGGTTTGTAGCAGGGAGATCCGGGCAATTTATATGCTCGGACAGAGATTTGCCCGGATCCGGATGGTGTGAAAGAACACATGCCTTTCCATCTATTTCTCTTAGTCCAAATGTCGGGTAAACACCCAGATGGACGAACACCCGGATTGTATGAAAGGGGCCTTAAACACACACATAATTTTAAGTGTTAAATTAAAATCATACTAAAGAATCTAAATGTCTAAATATCTTTCATCACAATAAAAAGGGCGTAGGACTACGATAAAGTTTCCACTCTACTACTTTTCTTCCTCGTGGGCTTCCCTCAATTTCCCATTCTGCGGCCATTGTCTTGCATATAATTGCATATTTAAAAAATAAATAAATTGGTGCACAAATTCATAGTGTTTGTTTGGGAAGGCTGTAATGCTTATTGGGGAATACTACAGGCCCCTATGATAAAGATAAATTTTATTCCAGAAATAAAAGACTATCCACAGATTCGGTATGGGATAGCAAACATAGAGTTCCAGACTGTTAAATGATTTGAGGAAGCACCCTTAACCAGTTTATCCTAAACTGTTCCGACTAGGCCGAGACACAAAGTAGGCTTATTTTATGTTTTACCACCCTGTTGATTATTTTATGAGAGAAAAAAATCACTAGATTAACTTATTGTGCATTAATATAACCATAGACAGAGAGGGTTAGAGGGTTAAAACACCCCCTACAATTTTCTGAAGTTTTTAATATAAGACCCGCCTCGGTGGCGTAGTTGGCTAACGCGCTTGTCGTGTTGAGCTGCTCGACTGCTGACGACAGGGAGATCGAGGTTCGAATCTCGGTCGGGTGAACTGGGGGTGGTTTTTCCTAAATGGTTTTCCACTCTCCCTCCATGAAAATGCGGGTTCACTTCCTCTAATTCAACCTTCCCAATTCCTAATCAATTAGTGTAATTAGTACTTAAAGCGTATAACCCGAACGGGTAGTAAGACGCGGTGCTAAATAATAATAATAATAATAATAATAATAAATAATTTAATATAAGCTTAAAGATGGGCTTATATTAATCTTCAAAGAACTTATAGAGGCATTCATTTTCCAAAACTTCCAGGAAAGGGCCACTCCAAATAGCTTCTAGAGGTATTTAATTTTCAAAAAAATTCCAGACAAATATTACTCTAAATGATTTCTAGAGGCATCCGATTTAAAAAAAAAATACCCCTAGGGGGCTACTCCAAATAGCTTCTTTTTAAATGCACATAATATATTTTTTAATCCAAGTGAGAACTGCTTCAATTAGCTTTTAAAAACATTCAATTTTCTAAACTGTATTAGAGGAAAACCACATTCAATAAGTTCTAAAGGCATCTAGTTTAAAAAAATCACTCAAGGAACACACTAACCAGCTTCTAGGAGCATCCAAATAAATAAAAGTAGTTCTGGATAGGAACCACGTCAACTATATTACTCATTTTAAGGAATCTAATTTATATATTTTCTAAATTGGTAAGAACTTCTTAAGATAACTTTTAGAATCATTCAATTTTCAAAAATTTGCCAAAGGAGACTATACACCAAATAACTTCCGGGAGTATTCAAATTTCCAAAAAATGTAAAGGGTATTACTATTCTAAATAGATTTTAAAGGAATATAATTTTCAAAAATTCTTCAAAGTAGGTTCACTACAAATAGCTTCTTGGAGAAAGGGGTGTAGTTGGGGGGGAGAAATTTTATGAACAAAATATATATGGCTTTATTTATGGTTCAAAAAATATCAAAATTAAGCGAAAAGTACAAATTAGGGGGCTGTATTACCATAAAAAGGACTTCAAATAGCTTCTAGAGGTGTTTAATCTTTCGGATATTTCTTAGCCTCCGGCAGGTAGGAGGTTATGTTATAATAAAAAAACTTCAGAAAGCTTCTTGAACTGTTTATCATTTAGAATTTTTTCTAGCCTCCGGCAATCGGGGAATGTGCCCACCAAATCCCTTCTGAAATTATTGGCTGGCTACAGTGGTGTCTAGAAGCATCCAATTTTCTAACATTAACTGGGGGAGAGGAAGGTATAAAGACCCTAAAAACCCTATTTGTTGGCCCTACTACACCCCCCCCNGTTTGCCCTATAAATGTTTTGGGCCCCACCACTACAGTAGCCCCATGGCTTCTTTGGTGCTGACTGACAGCTTTGAAAAGATACCAGACCAAATTATGTATCCCTACGCCAAACCATATGATCTGCAAAAACATGTGTTTAGCAGCTGTCACTTCTGACGATCAAGATTTAGGTATATACCTAAATGCTGACCGTTAGAAGTCAGCTGTGAGCTGTCAGTCAGCACCAAAGAAGCCATGGGGCTACTGTACTATATAAAGTAACAATGTTCTTATTTCTCAGGGTTTAATAGTAAGTCTTACCATCTTGTCATAAACCCACGATTTTGAACCCCATCCCCCTTTGAAATTAAATTCTCCCTAACCTAACCCATACATACAGTATACAGGTCATGTTTACTGCAGCTGCTGAAAGATGTTATATTAAACTTTAATAAAATAATAAAAATGTTATAAATTTAGTCCACACAAAAAAATATGTTTTCAATTTTTTAATTAACATAGCAACAAACCTCTGGAATAATGAAGCCTTGAATCTATCAATCTAGATGCAGTCACTCTTTAATTTGGTTACCTATATTTTGTTTTCACGTGTTTATGTTCCAGGGATGACCTTTGCTATAAAGGGAAGTCGCTATGTATTAATTAACTATGTATGGATTAATGCCAAACAAAGTCTACACACATAAGATGTCCCTATCGACTGTGATAAATTCTCCCGTATTCACATGGCTGCGATCCAAGGCTCCGGGGTTCTCTCTCAATGGCAACAAGGTAATTTTGTTTAAATGATCGTATTGTTTGAATGTGTTTCTTGGTTACCGAATAATCAAACCCATTATAGGTCATTAAAATATTTGGCTTAATTAACTCTTGATAAAATAATACAGACTTAGATAATGCTTGATTATACAGATCAATAGAACGACTGTTATTTTAATTACTACTGTGTACATCATTTTTATTATTCTCCTGACTTGTGGCTTACCGCTAAATATTTAACCATTTATATAACAACACTCCACTGTTTAACCTTTTTACTCGTATCATTGTATGTTTTATCTAATGCTTTGACTTTAATTAAAATGCTATGACGCATTAACCATCACTTCTTATATTCAACTTTTTGCATTCTATTTATCTGTATTATCAAGCATTATCTAAGTCTGTATTATTTTATCATATCTTACACTCCTTACGAAAGAGTATTTTAGAATGTTTTCTAAAATGTTAATTAACTCTGTCGACGGGGCTGGGTAGCTAAAATATATTAACAAATTTAAAGAAATTGGCTCTAACCTGGAGGTTTGTTAAAGGAAGTTAGCACCTCCCATTTGTTCATCTTTTAAGTCTTTTACCCAGATGATAGTTGCATTGTTGACTAAAGTGTCATAATGAATTCAGTTTGTAATACATACATTTTAATAACCCTTTAAGTTAGGTATGAAATTCACATTACATATAAAAAATAAAGTAAAAAAAACAAACCATACAATTCAAAAGTTTTTGAAACATAAATATTTATTTAGATTTTAGATATTAAAATTTTGAAAATAAATCAGCTAAGAAAAGTTTTTAGATGTGCATTTGAATTAGTGTGTCATACTATATTTTTCAGGTGTCTGTAATCAGTGAGCCAAGCGTGTTTTATGAAACTCTTCTTAATCAATGTCTCTCTTCCAAACAAAGAATAACGTTGGTGTCCTTGTACCTGGGAACTGGGGCTCTCGAGGAAAAACTGGTGAGTCAACTGTTTTGGACTTTAGAATCAGTTGTTGATAACTTTTTATCTGTGTTTTGGCTATACTCTATAGCTCTGATTCAGATCTGCCATTCTGTATTTGAAGTTACCCGCCTCGGTGGCCTAGTTGGCTAACGCGCTAGTCGTGTTGAGCTCAACTGCTTAGGACGGGGAGATCGAGGTTTCGAATCTCGGTCGGGTGAACTGGGGGTGGTTTTTCCTAAATGGTTTTCCACTCTCCCTCCACGCAAATGCGGGTTCACTTGCTCAAATTCAACCTTCCCGATTCCTAATCCATTAGCATAATTAGTACATAAGCGTACAACCTGAACAAATAGTAAAATACGGTACAAAAAACACACACTTCAATCACCTTATTCTCTATTTTAAAAGCTATAAGCCACACAGGTGGGCATGCAGGCCTAGGCACCAACCTTGTCTAGTTTGGTTTGCCAATGCTAGCATCATTTGAATGTACTCAAGGTGATTTTCCACTATCCTTCCATGAAATTATGGGTAGTCTTACATTTCCCCTAAAATTCTATTTTCTTCATCCTTATCCCATTAGTGTATATATATATATATAATACTATTTATTTTTGTGACTTAAAGTTAACCGCACTTTTCATAGCTAATAAATTTGCAAGCTAAATAAAGGTTGTGCTTATATATATATATTTAGCTTGCAAATTTATTAGCTATGAAAAGTGCGGTTAACTTTAAGTCACAAAAATAAATAGTATTAATATATTTAATTACAACAATATAAAAGATTCATTCACTCAAGAGAGTTTCAAAAAGTATTGACACCAAATATCTATTCAAAGACTAAACAACGAAATAAACAAGATGGTGCACGGTGATCACAAAATCATTGAAAGAAGCAAGCAAGCGATGAAATTTGTAAACATTATAATTGCAACCCTACAAAAATGTGAAGCAACAAAAGTTGAGGTGTTGTTGTAAGACACGGTGTACAGATATATATTTATATTTAGCACCGCGTCTTACTACCCGTTCCGGTTATACGCTTTAAGTACTAATTACTCTAATGGAATAGGAATTGGGAAGGTTGAATTAGAGGAAGTGAACCCGCATTTGCGTGGATTTGCGTGGAGGTAGAGTGGAAAACCATTTAGGAAAAACCACCCCCAGTTCACCCGACCGAGATTTGAACCTCGATCTCCCCGTCCTAAGCAGTTGAGCTCAACACGACTAGCGCGTTAGCCAACTACGCCACCGAGGCGCGTTATATAGATATATAATTAAAATTGATGCAAGTGGTAGTGAACCCAAATGAGTAATATTATGCCTGACACGTAAAACAAATATGAATGTTACTTTATATTTTCAACTCAAAATGGTTATGGTTTGTTTCACATTAAGGTTTCATCCATCCATCAGAACTTGAAAGAGTCAAATGGGGCTGTGAGGGTGAAAATACTCCTCGACTACACTCGGGGGTCGCGAGGATCCCACAACTCTAGGACTATGCTGCTTCCACTCTTGGACAAATATCAAAAGTCTTGTCAGGTATCGGCATATCTACTGGGATTTTTATCATGAACAAACTCTTTGTTCATCAATTAAAAAAAAAATGCTTTTGATGTGAATTAAGTTTCTCTTTATTGACATCATTTTTATCCTCCAGACCAGTGTTTCCCAAACCTTATATAACCTGGCCCAATTTTTTAGAACATGCTTTCACAACCCACCTAACTTTAATGGCTACTGGGGGGAGTTTTTAATTGTATTATTGTTCTTCTTGTGTTATTTTATATTATTATTGAATATAAATTTAACAAAAAGAAGGTGACCTGGCGGTCTAGGGGTAAGGTGTCAGACTTCTGTGCTGGCGGCCGGGGTTCAATCCTCGGTCCCGGCACAGATTTATCTGATTACCAAACCCTTCCTTCACCTCTGACAAGACATCTTGTGAATGTGGGGAATGCCAGGCCTCCACCGTGGTTCGGATTCCACGTTAAACTGTAGGTCCTTCATTTCATCTCACAATCACCCTACCATTACACATTAGCGTAAGTGTGTATAACCCGAACGGGTAGTAAGACGTGGTGCTAATAATAATAACAACAAAAAAACCTGATATATTTATCATAATAGGGCTTGTGGAAAGGGCGTGCTTGTTTATAGTTTCTATTGACGATGGCATTGATGTCTACTCCACAGGGTTGAACATGAAATCGGGTTTACGTATTATTTATGTTATGCACCATATTTTTCCTTTTTTTTCACTTTCATATTTTTTCCATTTCTTATTATTTTCAAAAAAAACTACACATTTTCACATTTCAAAAACTTTTTGCAACCTACCAAAAAATTGTCTCACAACCCATAGTTTTGGAACCACTGCCCTAGACAGTTGGTACAAGAACAGATAAGAATTTGTTTTTTAAAAAAAGCTGTATATTTTGGTGTTAGTAGGCCTGTATAAAGTTATTGTTGATTTATTGTTTAGGTTTGTGTTGTGTGTTGTCAGGTGTGCTTGTACCACACTCCGACACTCCGAGAACCACTCAGGAGCTTGTTGCCGCAGAGATATAACGAGCTGGCGGGTCTGCAGCACATGAAACTTTACCTGTTTGATGACTCCATCATTATTAGTGGGTAAACATCTTAACCCTGTGCGGATACAACATTTTTAATCTCAAGTCAAATCCACATTTTTCCTTAATTCATTGAATTAATTCTATATTGAATATCAAGATATGAAACATTTATGAATCAAATCTGAATATAATATTTCATAATGAAAATGTTTTGTATTAAATATTTACACTGTCTTTTTTTTTTTGAATGTTCACTTGACACGGTTAATATGAGCTTCCATAAAAAGTTTACTATCATATCAAAATTTTGAATTTAAACTCTGTTAAATTAAAATTTGGGTTTAGTTTGGGTTTGAAATTTTGAATTCTGATTAGAATGTTTTTAATATTAAGATTCATAATTTTGAATCAAATCTCAGCTAAGTGTGGATCTGAAATTTCGACGCTTCACACAGGCTAATGTCATTAATTTGAATCAAATGTATATGCCTAATAATGTGAACTTTTCTAAAAAAAATGGTTAATAACAAGGAGAAATATAGAGAAAAGACCTAGGAAATTGACCTCACATTTAGGTTGATCAAACAAAATTGTTTGGGACACAACCTTCATAGAAGTTAACACTTTTTTCACCCGCCTCGGTGGCGTAGTAGGCTAACGTGCTTGTCGTGTTGAGCTCAACTGCTGAGGACGGGGAGATCGAGGTTCGAATCTTGGTCGGGTGAACTGGGGGTGGTTTTTCCTAAATTCACTTCCTCTAATTCAACCTTCCTAATTCCTAATCCATTAGTGTAATTAGTACTTAAAGCATATAACCCGAACGGGTAGTAAGACGTGGTGCTAATAATAATTATTATTATTAGTTAACACTTTTACTACATATTTGTTGAAGATTTCACAAACTTTTATTTTATGTCTAAAGTAAATAAATGAGTGAAGATAGTGGGTGCAGAAAATACAATTTTCAGATGATTGAAGCTTTTCAAATGTAAAACTTGTTTTAAGATACAGAACTACTTCTAGTACTCACTTCAGGGGTCTCATGTTAGACTGGCTTTCTGATGAGGGGCTTTCTTAAATGGTTTTCCACAATCCTTTCCTACAAATACAGGTAACTTATGTCTAAAATGTTTCCTTCCTCACCCTTATCCCATCAGAGTAATTATCATATATTCGTATTAATACTCTATAACATAGTATTATATTTGTGTTCGTCCCCCTTTTATATGTTTCTATCCACCTTTCAAATACCTTCCAAATATAATACAATTACCTCAAAGCAAAAAGAGGTTTTCCTTAAAGAGATATATCATATATTCACATCCAATGTCCTTTTCCTGTGTTTGTCCTTTATGTTATACCTTTTACATGTTCCTATCTATGTGTCCTATCATTCTTTACCATTTTCCTTTTTCTCCCCTTTTGTTTGTTGGTTTTCTCTTTTAGAAAGTTGCGTTGTGCATTTCACACTCCTCCCTGATGAGTTCCGATAGAATGAAACCTAGGTCGGGGGATTGGGCGGTGACGATCAATTTTCTTTAAGAGACATCCATTACCTCTTTGTCCATTGGCAGCAGTGTAAAGTGTGAACTGTGTTCTTCTTTTCATTGTAAAGGCCATATTGTGTTTGTCCCCCTTTTATATGTTTCTATCCACCTTTCCTGTACCTTCTTCCAAATATAATACAATTACCTCATAAAGCGAAAAGAGGTTTTCCTTATAGAGTTATATCATTATATATTCGCATCCATGTCCTTTTCCTGTGTTTGTCCTTTTTGTTATACCTTTTATTTGTTCCTATCTATGTGTTCTATTATTCTTTACCATTTTCCTTTTTCTCCTCTTTTCTGTTTTTTGGTTTTCTCTTTTAGGAAGTTGCGTTGCGCGTTTCACACTCCTCCCTGATGAGTTCCGATAGAATGAAACCTAGGTCGGGGGATTGGGCGGTGACGATCAATTTTCTTTAAGAGACATCCATTACCTCTTTGTCCATTGGCAGCAGTGTAA
Source organism: Timema douglasi (assembly GCA_901482245.1). Taxonomy (NCBI): domain Eukaryota; kingdom Metazoa; phylum Arthropoda; class Insecta; order Phasmatodea; family Timematidae; genus Timema; species Timema douglasi. Next base: position 80,614 of record CABEEJ010000963.1, on the reverse strand, counting down.
AGTGTGAACTGTGTTCTTCTTTTCATTTTAAAGGCCATATTGTGTTTGTCCCCCTTTTATATGTTTCTATCCACCTTTCCTTTACCTTCTTTGTTAAATATGCAAGCCCAGACATGATATAAATGTAAAAGTTGTAACATGCTTGTGGATCTCCGAACGGTTAATTTATTTGTTAAATGTAAAGGTGAAATTTCAATAAATATAACGTATTTTAATGGTAGTTTAGTGTACTGTTCATCATAACTGAAAGGTGCAGTTTTTATACAATAAATAATATCCTCACTAGAGTGGTCATCATATAAACCACAACATTTGAGAAAAAATCATTTTTAAAGAAGAGAACATCAATTTCAAGTATATTACTTTTGTAAAAATGTATTTATTACAATCTACATTTCAAAAGTTGGAGTTAAAAATTTATTGAATAATTAAAAAAAACATATGGTTGTAACAAAACAAGATTATTTACATTAATTATGATAAAGTGGTTTAATCCTAGAGTTCTAAACTTTATTAGGATAGTCTTTTAAAATATGAAATTCCAACTATTTTTATTCATAGTTTGTTGTAATCTTTCATCAATTTCACATATATAAGCAAACAACAAAACATACATGTATTTTAAGTGCATGGTTCTTTCTTGCAGTTATGTGAGATTCGATATGGAAAATATATATCTTAAAAGCATATTTGGCTTTAGCTATCACTCTAGCATGACGAATGACCTCTAGAGCACAAATAAATAATTCGTGATGTTCAATTCCACAAAGAAAAAAAGCATAATTTTAATCAAAAACACATTTTAAAACTTATTCATGAATATAATGTCTGCAATATAAACACAGAGGTCCCTTCCTAGTTGCTTCTCAAATGGTATTCAAGGGCCCTTGATCAGATGAGTATAAGATGTTGGTTTTAAAAAGAAACTTAGCACTGTTGCACAGCATTGATGCGTTCCCTTTCCCAGTTCGTAAACAGTAGATGCTTAATTTTCTCCTTGTGATGCTGTCAGTTGAGGAACTCCTAGAAGTTGTTCAAAATCCGGGCCATTGACGATAACTGGCAGCCTATCAATTCAACCATCACTGGTGAGAACAGAAAGCAGTTTACCACTGCAGTAAACAAGACAATGATGACATAATTTATAAATCTACTTTCTGATGTAAAAGACGATTTGTTGCATATGGATTCTCGACAATGATGAATTGATGAGGGATTGATTATTAAATCATCACTGCTATGGCTCAATTCTTCAATAATAATAATAATAATAATAATAATAATGATGATGACGATGGCGATGGCAGCGACATGAACAAGAACAATAATCACTGTGTCTTACCACCCATACGCTATACGCTAGATCTTCTATAGATTCCATCAAAATACGTACTGCTCCTCTATTGCTTACTTTAAATCTGTCATGTGCAACAATGAGCTTCAGTGTAGTAAACACAACTTTCGCTCTTCTCTCTGGATTAGATAGTTCCGCCAACTTAGTTTGCTGATTAAAATTTGACTTGAATGATGTCCTATCAAATACAATTATTGCTTTCCACTTCATAATGCCATAATATATAATTTGGCAAGGAGAAAAAAACGGAACTGATCTAGACTTGATAAATGTTTCCACAGTACCGCGTAAATTAAAGCCTCGCCCTTCCTGCCACAAGCTAACAGCCGCCAAGCAGGTAGAAGAAATTCTAAAAATAGAATGAGGGCCGATATTAGGGACTGGAAAGGAGTAAATATCTAGGTACATATGCTTGGAGAAAGACAGCTAGCTATTCACATATATAAAGTGTGTTGTTTAACAGTATGATGTGTGGACAAAATGCATATAAAATTATGAAGATTAAAAAAATTCAAAGCCTTTGACATATAGGTTAACATTATCTGATCGAGCTATAATTTTATGACCTGCCTTGGTAGCGTAGTTGGCAAACGCGCTTGTCGTGTTGAGCTCGACTGCTGAGGATGGGGAGATCGAGGTTCGAATCTCGGTCGGGTGAACTGGGGGTGGTATTTCCTAAATGGTTTTCCACTCTCCCTCCACGCAAATGCGGGTTCACTTCCTCTTATTCAACCTTCCCAATTCCTAATCCATTAGAGTCATTAGTACTTAAAGCGTATAACCTGAACGGGTAGTAAGACGCGGTGCTAAATATTATTATTATTATAATTTTATGTACATTGAGGAACAAATTTGTGGAGTGAGAGAGACAAAAACTCAAAAGTAGAAAAATGCTCACACATCTCAAACTCATTTATGAGACTTTTCATTTTGTTCAGTAAATAAATCATCAATATAAGTATGAACACAAATATCTTAAAATGCAAGCCGAATGTGTAAGATTGTGCCATAGTGATAAGAAATTACAAACATCACTTCAATAGGAACATTTTATTTCAGCCATCGCAGAAAGCTATAGGTATGGATAACTGCTAATTATTATAGTGGCTGCTATTCCGGGCTATAATGTGGTTACATCAAAAATATTCTTGGGTTTCAAATATTTATTGATTCATTTTCCATTTTAGAAAGTCTTAAAACTAGCCTGCTGGAATAAAATCTGGGGAAAATTTAATTTATACAGGCTTCCTACGGTCTGGAAAGTCAGGGAAATGACAATTCATGTCACACTTAGAAAAAAAAATGACAATATTTTTCGTATTTACTGCGTCATAAGCCACTGCCCCAATGAAAGAAGCTGAGGGGCACTTACCATGCTCAAACTTGCTGTAACACAAGTTTTGGTAACATTTTATTTCAGAAGATGAACTCGGAAATCTGGTGGCCTGCACATGACAATTCTTTTAACTTTAGTGATCCATGATTTTGGTTCTTGTTCAAGGTTTGGCATCGTTATCGTTGCATACAGTGAACTAGAACTGATTCGGCTACACCAGCAGTGTCTAACAAAAAAAAAAACAGTTTTTAACCAGCTCTGGCTAAGCCCAGAGCATTTTCCTGAATTCTCATACTGGATCAGTGGCGTTGAAAGTGATAAGTTGCAGGCATTTTGTAAAGTGTGCAAAAAAATTATAAACCTAAGTAATATGGGGAAGCAAGCATTAGCTTCCCAGTCAAAAGGACCAACTCAAATCAAAACTCTTGAAACTTTGACAAATCAACGCTCTCTGTTGACTTTTTTGTCAGGTTCATCGAGCTCCCCTGTTTCAACAGAATCTCTGGCACACAAAGACATTCTACCTAGTGGTGATTCGGCTGGTTGCTCGAAGAGTTTTTCTGTTTCATCGGAAATCGTAAAGCCGCAGAAGGAAGCTGTTGCCAAAAGTGAAATTAGTGTAGTGCCTCGAAGAAACCATAACACTTTTGTTATAAAAGATGATATAACTAAGGCGGAAGTAATTTGGGCTATGCAAGTTGTTTACAAAAAAATGTCTTTCAATTCGTGCAATAATTTAAGTACAATTTTTCAGTTGATGTTTCCCGAGTGTTCCATTGCCAATGCCTTTACCCTTGGTGGAGACAAGGCTGCATACTTCATTGTGCATGGCTTGGCTCCATTCTTTCATAACAATTTACTGGACCGCCTAAAATCATGTAACAACTTTGTAATTTGTTTTGATGAAGCGTTGAATAAAGTTATTCAAAGAGGACAAATGGACATTGTAATAAGATTCTGGGACAAGGAAAATCATAAAGTCATCAGTCGTTACTTAAACAGTGTGTTTTTCGATAGGAGCACCGCTGAAGAATTACTGAAGCATTTTCTGGATGGTATTTCTCCTCTTCCACTCTCTAAGTTGATACAAGTGTCAATGGATGGCCCAAATGTCAATTTAAAGTTTATAACACTTCTTCAGGAACACATCAAATCTGTCACAGACAATGAAGTATGTGGTTTGCTAAATCTGGGGACATGTGTGCTTCATGTTCATGGTTCCTTGAGAACAGGAGTGGGATATAAGTAGCTTATTGCGTCACATGTACTACCTGTTCACTGACTCTCCAGCTCCTCGAGCATTGTTTGCCCAGTTGACAGGATGGGCATCTTTTCCATTGAAGGTCTGTAGTGTGCGGTGGTTAGAGAATGCAAAGTGCTTTCAAAGGACATTACAAATTTGGGACCATGTTGTTAAGTTTCTCAAAGAAGCAAAACTTCCTAAAACAAAACCTGTAGACACACTGAAAAGAGCAGCTTGTGATCCATTCCTGAAGTGTAAACTAGCTTTCAGCAAGACAATTACAGATGAATGTCAGCCTTTCCTGCGACGGTTCCAGACATCAAAACCAATGACTCCTTATCTTTTTGAAGCTGTAGAGAAACTTCTAAGATACCTTATGAATCGTTGCGTGAAACCTGATCTGATGAAGTGCACCGGTCCAAAGTTACTGTCTATCGACACAAAAAAGTCAGATTATTTGATCCTTAGCAAAAATATTGATGTAGGATTTGCAACAAAACGTTTTTTAGGAGAAACTGCAATCACAGTAACAGAAAGAGAAAAACTAGAATCTATACACGACTGCCGCAGTATATTAACCACCATGATTGCAAAACTACAAGAAAGAAGTCCCTTAAAACAGAAAGCTGTGAGAGGTTTGTCTTCATTGGATCCTTGTGTTATTCAACATTCACCTCAACTGGGCCAGAAGAGGTTTTCTTTTCTTTTGGAGGAACTCAGCCATGCCAACATCATAAATGATGTTCTGGCTGAAAATTCCAAGAAAGAATACTTGCATTTTAGCAACCTCAAAAAATCTCGGCTTCAAGAAATATTTCGTCCTTGTGATCAGTTTAGTGATGAAGTAGGACTTGACACTATTTATGGTAGCTTTCTAATAGGAGATGCAAACTACAACCATGTTTGGGAAGTAATAAAGCTTTGCCTTGTCTTGTCGCGGGGAATGCAACTGTTGAAGGTGGTTTTTCAGTCGATAAATCTTTACTGGTTGAAAACAGTCACTGCACAGCGTCACATTCATGACGAGATACGAGAAGCAGGAGGGATTAAAAACATACACATTAGCAAAAATAGATTGGATTACGTGAGAGGTGCTCGGAAACGCTATCGTGAACATTTGGAGATGAAGAAGACAAGAAGAAGGCAGAAAAGAGGAAATTAGATATACAAGTTAGAGATTTAGAAGGGAAAATAAAAATAATGGCAACTGAAGAGAAACGAGAAGCAATAGAAGTGGAGTTGCAAGAACTGAAGAAGAAACAAGCTTCACTTTATTAAATATAGCATAGTATCTTATTGTATGACTTTTGATAATTTTAATAAAAATAAAATTGACTTTAGACTTGAATAATATGAAAGCAGACTCAGTTCCTCCTGTTGTGAGCTATTCAGTTCAGGTAAAATAAGACTGTAATGATACCAAGCTTTGTAGTATGTTCTTAGTGTCCTGTTATTTAGTACGTATTTCTGCACATGATACCAAAGTGAATCAAGTTTGTTACAACTTTTTGATAGGGTTAGACATATTTAATTATTTTTCCATCATTTTCCGTGAACTGATTGGCAAGACGTCTGCTTTCTTATTCCTACATGAGAGGGGAGGCAAGGCCGGCTGTAGGGGGGGAGGAGGCCAAAATAAATGTATTTAAATTAATATTTTCACGTGTTTAGTATCGTAAAGTTATAGTAGAAATGTTATGAGAAATTGGTCAGGGAACTTGGGAAAATAGTTAGGCAAAGTCAGGGAGAATATTTTACAAATACTGTAGGAACCCTGTTATATTTTTAAAAAAAATCTTCAGTTTAAAAAATATTGGTGTAACTAACTTACTGTAATTTATATTATTTTAGTGCCAATCTGAGTAAAGATTACTTCACAAATCGGCAGGATCGCTATGTGTTGATTGAAGACTGCAAGCCCTTGGCAGATTTCTACGATGCTCTAGTGTCCCGCGTGTGTGACTTCTCCCTTCATTTGGACAAAGCGAACCAAGTGCAGTTGCACGAGCGCTGGGACATCCATCCATACAAAGGGGACAAGGAGCGCTTCACAGCAGCCGCACGACAACATGTCTGGGATCTGTATCGCACTGCCATCTCCGAGAATAGTCGAGATAAGGTTGAAGATTTACAGGGTCAGTCTTTTATTTTATACATGGCTGTGGGGAATGCCAGGCCTCCACCGTGGTTCGGATTCCACGTTAAACTGTAGGTCCTCCATTTCATCTCACAATCACCCTACCATTACACATTAGCGTAAGTGCGTATAACCCGAACGGGTAGTAAGACGCAGTGC
>CABEEJ010000963.1:22115-68698 GCA_901482245.1 Timema douglasi | reverse complement strand
TAGGAAGTTGCGTTGCGCGTTTCACACTCCTCCCTGATGAGTTCCGATAGAATGAAACCTAGGTCGGGGGATTGGGCGGTGACGATCAATTTTCTTTAAGAGACATCCATATTCTCTTTGTCCATTGGCAGCAGTGTAAAGTGTGAACTGTGTTCTTATTTTCATTGTAAAGGCCATATTGTGTTTGTCCCCCTTTTATATGTTTCTATCCACCTTTCCTGTACCTTCTTCCAAATGTAAAGACTTCTAAAACCAACAAGTTTGACGTTACCATTCACTTTCAAGGTACATACTTTAGCTGTGGATGTGAATCCACTTGAAGGAAGTTTATCCTGAGCAGACAGAGTAGAAAACAAATTCTTCTGTATATTAGGAACATACCACACTTCACATAGAGTTATTTTCTCCCAATGTCCGTTGACAGACGCCTCTATTATGATTGTCCGTTTCCCTAGTGCACTTATAGGGTAGGGTCTCCACTTGCTGTCATCACTGGATGTTTCCCTGAAAACTTCTCATACGTTTCAAATAGGTCCACTCGATTTGCCACATGACTTGTTGCGCCATTATCTACAAACCAACTATCTCGATCACATTCAGTAAGTAATACACTTGTTGTGGTCGTGAGTACAGTACCAACTGAATTATTAGAATCAGCCGACTTGAGAGATCTGCCATCAGCTATCCATTTACGAAAATTATTAATCCAATGTCCTACCTTAGAACAGTAATCACATTTCATATTTATATCAGAAAATGTAGAGGTTTTTGGCCCAGCACCAGACTTACTAAAAATTGTTGAGTAGGTTGTTTATCTGCTTTTGTAGCTAAAACTTATTGGTTTGCACATTTCTTATCTTTATAAGCTAAAGCTGGCATGTGAGGTTATCTAGTTTACATTTATTTTTAGAAATTAGCAACCATCTTGACTTAAGGAAAAATATTCTTCTGGTAAGGTGTCTTAAAATTTTACAAATAAATATTAGTTTAGGCAATTCATTACAGTCCTCATTACTCTTAATTATCTATTGATTCAATTCGTTCCCCATGTTCTTTAACTTAGATATATGACTTGCAATGTCATCACTAAGAAACTTCTTAAAGCCGAAAAATTGCAAACCAGTACACAAAGTGTAAGATCTGTCTTCTAATATCCCGTCATATAAATGATGCAATTCCATCCAAACTTCACGGGCTGTTGAGAATCTCATTACCTTTTGAAGAATATCTTCACTCATATCGGTTGTGAGTATGAGGAGGGTATTACTATCCACCTTCATAAACCTTGCTAAATTATTCTCTTACCTGACAATTTTTTTCTGATCCCGCGCTTTCTAACAATGGTGTAGGTTTCCCGAGCTTTCCTCCTACAACTTTTGTGACATTTACCGTACCTCGTAAAAGGATTCATGCCTTGTACTTTCAGGAAGACCAATTTGTTTTACCTTCAAGATTATCGAGCTGAAGACGAGTAGTGGTTTCCATTTTACATATCAATAGACCTATGGGTGACCTGGCGGTCTAGGGGTAAGGTGTCAGACTTCTGTGCTGGCGGCCGGGGTTCAATCCTCAGTCCCGGCACAGATTTATCTGATTACCAAACCCTTCCTTCACCTCTGACAAGACATCTTGTGAATGTGGGGAATGCCAGGTCTCCACCGTGGTTCGGATTCCACGTTAAACTGTAGGTCCTCCATTTCATCTCACAATCACCCTACCATTACACATTAGCATAAGTGCGTATAACCCGAACGGGTAGTAAGACGCGGTGCTAATAATAATAATAATAGACCTATGCTCACTGAAAATCTGATTTGCAGAGTACATATTCGAGTTGAATCACTTTCTGCAGAAACAAAATACAACAATGCGCACAAACTTCACCATAGGCCTGAGATTAAACACTGTTTAACAAAAACAAACAAGTTTGGGTCCATAACCTGTTAAGTTTAGCCAACAGACAGAACTATTTTATGATATATTTATTCCAAACCAAACTGTCCAGCGTCTTTGTTTTCGTTGTTAAGACCAACTTAAATAACACAAACACTCAGGACATAGAGAACACACAACATGGAATTGGTTTGTATTTAACCAAAGAGTAAGCTTACATACTTATAAACAAGAGTTCCAGCAAAATAAATTATTATTATGTTTTCACAGATAATTAACATATTAATTATTTATTAACTTCAACAAGTATGAGTTTTTCTGCATCGATGTATAGCTTAGTAATTTTTGTTACTAATTAGCTTGCCTCTATCACTTTACCAGAATTTTTTTATCAGCTTAGGGAAATTTGTACTTTGTTTCTTTTGTTCATTTATACATCTTCAAAATAGAATCAAGGTTTCGGGACAAGATTACCATGTTTCTACTTGAATATATTTGAAACTTGCTTGGCACCGTTCCTTCACTGAACAATATGTCACATCAAACTACACATTTAGGACTAGGATAACCTTCATCCCCACACCAGATAAATCCTAAATTTAAGAAACTGTCCAAATACATGCAAACTTTCTTCTGGGTTTTTGAAAGGGTAATCTTAGTTAGGCCCAATCTTACAATGTCACATTATTCTATTTGCTAGGGCTGTAAGGTTGAGTGATAACAACCATTACTTTTTATTTTACAATGTTTGACTAGCGCTAATGTCCATGTAAAAGTGCTTGTAAAATTAACGTGAGATCTACCTTCTGATTAGCAAACATAGTGTTTACATTAACAACGTTACGCCTAATTTAATTGCTGAGGGAACTGCATGCTTACTATTGAGCGACAACGTTGTCATTCTTTTGTTTTCTGTGATCAGTCTTCCTTCGAATGTATATCAAATTTGGCAATGCCGGGCTGTCGAAGTTGCCAGTAGTTGGTACTTCTTCCTCCAGCACAGTCGTAAAGTTACAGTAGTCTGGTTCTCGTGTTGCTAGTAGATAGCTCAAAAACATTCACTAAATAACTACTCATATTTTATTATTACTCTGCGTAGAAAAATATTTTTGCCATAAGGTTGTGGAATTATAGCTTTATGTGCATATTAATATATTTATTTGAATAATAGTGTATTGTTAACAGTTAAATTACAACACAAATAATGGAATCGCTGGCCTGTTATAAACAATCACATCCCAAGAGGACAATACTAACTAGTAAAGAAAGAGCAATGGTGTTAAGAGTCTACACCTATTTCCGTTAAGACGGAACTTGTTCAGTAAATCAAGCAGCAATGCAGACTGCGGAAACCACAGGTGTGTCTTACAAGTTAGTAATCTCTATTAAACAATAATTCAAAACTAATAGAAGGTTATTGAAACCAATCACAAAAGGAAATAACTGCACTCAAATGAAGCGTTTCCATAAAAAATTACACTTTTACTCAAGCAGCAATTCACAGAAATTCACAATTCACTTAACCGTAACAATAAATTATCTGCCCTAAAGAAAATTAAACCTTTACTTAATAATGATAGTGACCTTCCTAATTTTTCAGAGGTTTCGTATAGATATTGGCTTTAAATTAATTCATCGAAAGCATAACTCTTTGCTTATAGACAGAAATTATATTATTGTGTGGCGACATCCCCACTTAAGACCTATTAAGAAGCACAGAGAGAGTAACGAATATTGTTTTCACAGACAAAACCTGGTGCAATTCCGAACAAACAATTTCAAAATTGTGGATGGACACAACAATCGCATCGTCCTCACAAGCAAGACGAGAAGGCCTAACTAGAGGAAATAAGCTTCCCTCTGGAAAGAGCGGACTCGTCATTCTCGTCCACGCAGGTAATGAAAAGTGTTTTATACCCAGCGCAGAGCTTATTTTTCATGGGAAAAAAGTTGGTGACTATAATGATGAAGTAGATTGAAATATGTATGAAAAATATTTCAGAGAGAAGCTGCTTCCAAATATACCATCAAACAGTGTCATAATTCTAGACAATGCCTCCATCAGAGAGATAATTCCAACAAAGAGTAGAACCAATCTTATTTATCATTCAGTGCTGGCTCACCAGTAAATGTATTTCTTCGGAAGAAACCATGAATAAGATGGAGCTTATAGAGATTTTGGACAAGGTACGAGGCACTTATGAGCGTAAATATATTATTGATGAGCTCGCTAAAAGTGCTGGACATGAGGTTCTACGACTGCCACATTATCACTGTGAGCTTAATCCCATTGAAGGAATTTGGAGTCAAATTAAAATATATGTTGCTCAAGAAAACAATACATTTAAACTTAATGATGTTTATCATCTACTAGAAGGAGTGAGAAATGTCACAAAAGAACACTATCGAAATCATATTCATCGTGTAATAGAAGGTGAAGCAACAATGTGGGACATAGACAGGCTTATAGAAAAACCGCACGACTGTGTCGTGATAAATTTGAAGGACAACTCCTCAAGCCCTGAAGATGATGATAGTGACGCTGATCTAGGAGTGGTACCATTATCTGATTAAGAACAAGTAAGAATGTAATTTATAACATTTAGTATAAAATGCATGTTATAATATATTTATTGTTTGTATATTAATTATGAGGAAAAAAGCTTTATACATAAAATAGTTTAAGCATAATTACATGGGGAATAGAGAAACATTAATAAACCTCTCTTGAAAAAAATACTTTTGTGGAAATGGCTAATGTTTTTAGAAAAGGCTGTACACCGATAGGAAATGTTTTTGCCTGTTAAGTAAACCCTCCTCCCTCCCCTTACTTCCCATTAACCGAGAGCTAGAAAGTTCGACAACCGGTAACAGAGAGAGAGAGAGAGAGAGAGAGAGCGAAGATAAATCTTTTCTCCATAAGATTTAAAAGTTGCCTCAACTATGAAATTAGCTGCACACACACACTGCCAGTAAAGTGAGGTAACATTTATTTATCTTATGAAATGGGTGAGTTATTATATGCTGATGTTTATTTTTAAGATGAATTCCACCTTTTAAGGAACCCAAGATCTCAAAGACTGAAGAGATACTTGGAACGAAAGAATTGACCGGAATTTTATAATGAGGAAGGGTTTATTTTAGGTTTTTGTTTGGACGAAAATACGGTGTTAGAAATTCTTAGAGTGATTGAACACAAATAAAAAACATGTTACACCATCGGTTTGTTTATTTTCAATCGTGTATTTATCTATTAATTCAATCGGCAATATATTTCCTCTTCTTTGCAAAAATTTACACTGTTCGTGTGTATTATTTTCAACAGACATTTAGCAGGAAAATAAATTGAATAAAAGATAGCAGATAACCTTACTCAGACGTAATAAATTGGACTTGGTGTGATTGATTTGTTTTTTAAACAGTTCCATAGGTGTTGTAGTGAACTGCTTATATTTTCTATGGTCAAATTACGCCAATCAAAAGCTTTGAAACAAATCTAGCACTCCGAGAAAGTTAACGGTAAGAACTAATAGAAGGCACCTGTTCGTGATTTGAGGAGCACATAAAAATTGTACTGTAAAACACAACACCAAGTTTAACCGGCGGTTAGACTTTATGAACAGTTAAATTACAAGGACGTTGACGAGACATTGTAAGATTGGCCCTTAGTTGAATAAAGAACTGTCAAGAGTTATTTCTTCTTCATTCTCGCTTCCATGTTTTGCATCTTCACTTCAGCCATCTTGATTCGTGTTCTTACTTGTACCTTCATCATATTCATTTGTTAGTTTTCTTTTCACGCGAATAAGAATAATAATAATAATATTTAGCACCGCGTCTTACTACCCGTTCGGGTTATACGCTTTATAGTACTAATTACTCTAATGGATTAGGAATTGGGAAGGTTGAATTGGAGGAAGTGAACCCGCATTTGCGTGGAGGGAGAGTGGAAAATCATTTAGGAAAAACCACCCCCAGTTCATCTGACTGAGATTCGAACCTCGATCTCCCCGTCCTCGGCAGTCGAGCAGCTCAACACGACTAGCGCGTTAGCCAACTACGCCACCGAGGCGGGTTACACGAATAAGAAATTTGTCCATTCTACCGGTGTATGAAATACAGTGTTGCCTCTTTATAAATGTTAGAATATGACTTAAATTATGAAGCTACGACAGGCCTAGCTTGTCAGCAGTGGATAATACATGGCTTCAATAAAGAACTGACCCAGGCGACAGGCTGGAAATAGTAATGGATGTTAAAAAAGAATACCACTTGTATGCAATATTATGTTGTCGGTGTATTATTTGTAATAGGAGAGACAAAAATGAGGCGAACATCTCAGCAATCGAACCCAAAAACCAACTGGCATTGACTGGACTGACACAGAAGGTGAAGTGACAGCCAAGCGGACTGTCACAAATGATGAATAAAATACATTTTGGTATTTCAACCTTTTTAGCGCTTCTCATATTTTAATTATTATTATTAGCACCGCGTCTTACTACCTGTTCGGGTTATATGCACTTACGCTAATGTGTAATGGTAGGGTGATTGTGAGATGNTAGCACCGCGTCTTACTACCCGTTCGGGTTATACGCACTTACGCTAATGTGTAATGGTAGGGTGATTGTGAGATGAAATGGAGGACCTACAGTTTAACGTGGGATCCGAACCACGGTGGAGGCCTGGCATTCCCCACATTCACAAGGTCTCTTGTCAGAGGTGAAGGAAGGGTTTGGTAATCAGATAAATCTATGCCGGGATTGAGGATTGAACCCCAGCCGCCAGCACAGAAGTCTGACACCTTACCCCTAGACCACGAGGTCACCCATATTTTAATTGAAGTTCAAGTTAAGTGTGGGAATAATTCAATTGCGAACATTTGTAATTTGGCAATTGATAAATTCAGATAATAACACAGTGTTTTGGTTTAGTGGTTTAGTTCAAAGTTAAGACTATCTTTTGAATTCTACTTTCCTCATCTCTATCCCCTCAGTGTGAAAATTAAGTTATCTCAAATGGGTAGGAAGGCTCGGTGCAAAATATCTGTAGAGGTCAAGGGAGCCAAGGTATCATCAGTCTCAAGTCTATATGTCTTGGCCTGTCAGTTTTGCAAGTCTTAACTTCACTTTTAACTGTATAGGTGCACGGTCTGTGTCTCGCGACCTTGAGACACAAGTAGCCATCTTGACGAGTAACCCAAAGCTGCAGCAGGATTTTGCGAACGAGAGGGATCAACTGTTTAGTCGAGGAACACTCTTCACCCAAAATATTATCTCCAAGCCAGAAAGAATAGTCCCATTTTGGGTCCATGGTGTCGCACGCTTGTTCCGCAATTACTTCTAGGCTTAGGTAAGATGTTTATTATTCTCTACAACTTACAATGAAGTGCTAGCATTACAAACCACTTGACTTTTTGAGGTACACTTTGCTTATCCTGAAAGGTAGCAGTCTCACCTTGGGAAACGAGACTATACACTATCTTATAAACTACATAATAGTGGAATCGAGCAATGTAAATGTGCTACCTTTCAAGGTAAACAAACGATCATTTGTTACCTATAACACCAAACACATTTAGTTTATTTTCAATACTATAAAGGTAACATGCCATAACAACCAATATTATTTTGGAATAAAATTGTATTTTTCTTCATTAAACTTAAAAGAAATTTTACTAAGAAACATTATCGAAGAAAAAAAAAATTGAAGTAGGCTGTGGAAACTATTTGAAAGGAGTCATCTGCAGTTAAGGTAGAAACGTGCTGTAGCCTCCTTTCTACAAATATAAAATGATTGACTCTAAGCAACAATTACTAATAATTAATTTTGTAATAATCATACAGTGGATTCTGGTTAATTGGGACACATAGGACTAGGTCACTCTGGCCCAATCAAGCTGCTGCCCTAAATAAACAAAATTTTAATGGTACAAACATTTGTTTAAAAATACTGTAACTAAAGCAAAAAGCAAACTAAATGTACATAAGTATAATGGATATACAGTACATACTTGTATGTGTTAAGTAAGGGCTACACATTACTTAAAGAGTCCTTTCTATGAAAAAAGTATCAAGTGTACCCTGACGTGATTTCTTCATGGACTGTACCTGTATAAAGTCAGCGCAGGTATCAAGTGTACCCTGACGTGATTTCTCCATGGACTGACTGTACCTGTATAAAGTCAGCGCAGGTTATCTAGTGTACCCTGACGTGATTTCCTTATTGACTGTACCTGTATAAAGTCAGCGCAGGTATCAAGTGTACCCTGACGTGATTTCTTCATGAACTGTACCTGTATAAAGTCAGCGCAGGTATCTAGTGCTGTTAAAGGGATACCTTTGTTGCCTTCCTCCACGAAATAGTATCTCAATCTAATGATATATTTCCTGGACTCCTGGTTAGTCACTCTTTTAGGTACTTCATTGTCATCATTTTCATGTTCTTCTGTTGTCTCTGAGTGTTTTGCAGCATTTTTTTCAATAATTGTATCCTCACAATCTTCATTTTCATCCTGGCATTGAAGGTGATGGTCATTGCTTAAAACCTCTTCACAATTAGTCATGAAACCACATTTAGCAAAACATTTCTGAATTTTTTGCTGCTTGCTTATTCCTCACCAGCTATTGGCGATAAATTGTACAGCTTTTAACGGTGAAACATTTGCACCAACTTTTATTGCTTTTGAAGATGATGTCAGCAGATTTTCCTCACTCGCTTCAAGGATGTGATTAACCAGATTCCCACGATAATACGTCTTAACATCTTTTTTTAATTCCTGCGTCCATAGGCTGTATCAGGGATGTGGTATTAGGAGGTAAAAATTCCAGTTCAATATTTCTTAAACCATCTACACGAGCGTGTGCTGTACAGTTGTCCAGTATCAACAGAATTTCTCTGGACTTACGTTGCAGTTCCACGTCTCAGTTCATTAGTCATTGCGTGAAAATATATGTGGTCGACGCCTTCTTATTTGCCTAATATGAAACTGGTAAACTACCTATTGTAAGCCCCTTGAAACAATAAAGTTTAGCAATTTTACTAGTAACCAAAAGTTTGAGTTTATCACTTCCTGCCATGTTTGAGCAGCACAACACAGTTACATGATCCATTGCTTTCTTTGAACCGGATAGAGTTTATAGCTCAGGGAACCATACCGTGTAGCACGATAATACAGGCCTGTTTCATCAGCATTGTAAATGTCATCCACACTAATTTTTTTTAAGCAGCTCTGGTAGTTTTTCAGATTTCCATTGGTTAGCGCTCTTAGCATCAGCACTGTCCTTTTCGCCGTGTGCTTTTTTTTGGTGTAAATTGTAACTAATGTCATGCCTGCACTTCCATCCAGACAACCAACCATCTGTTTCTTTAAAATTTACATGATCTAGCTTTTTGGCCAACTCTTCTGACTGGTTTTTTAGCGTAGGGCCGCTCACACGCACAATTCGTTTAGTTACAATGGAAAACCATTGATTGAAAGCGTCCTCAATATCTGGATCTTTGCCTTGCCTCTTTAATTCTTAATTATTGAGATATTTTATTTAAACCCACGCACAATGTCCACTCTTCTCTAAGTTCTTCTTGTTGCTGTAAAGTCGTGAAATTGTAGATTTCGGCATCTTAATTATCTCCGCTACCTGACGATGACTGATGTTAGGGGGTTGGCATTTTATCTTGTCAAGAATAGTGACTTTTCGGAGAGTGCCAAATCTTTATGTAGCCTCTTGACAGGTTCTTTAAATGTACTAAAAAAATTAGCTCGGTGCACTGTTTGTTACAGTTTTTAATTTATGTTAATCCACACAATAAACAACTATACACAACACATAACTTAGTGTTCTCATAAAGAATTGTATACCACAAGCATAATGTCAAACAGAATATGATTACCACGACACAGAACAAACAACACAGCCACGCTACAGTGCGCTAACAACATGACCTACACTGCCACCCCACAGAACAAACAACACAGCCATGCTAACAACATGACCTTCACTGCCACCCCACAGAACAAACAACACTAGCCACGCTAACAACATGACCTTCACTGCCACCCCACAGAACAAACAACACAGCCACGCTAACAACATGACCTTCACTGCCACCCCGCAGAACATACAACACAGCCACGCTACAGCGTGCTAACAACATGACCTTCACTGCCACCCCACAGTACAAACAACACAGCCACGCTAACAACATGACCTTCACTGCCACCTCCACAGAACAAACAACACAGCCACGCTAACAACATTACCTTCACTGCCACCCCACAGAACAAACAACACAGCCATGCTAACAACATGACCTTCACTGCCCCAATTAACCTAAATCCACTGTAACTGCACGGTGACAGTACAAAACAAGCACAGAACATTAATTTGCCAAAGG
Source organism: Timema douglasi (assembly GCA_901482245.1). Lineage (NCBI taxonomy): Eukaryota > Metazoa > Arthropoda > Insecta > Phasmatodea > Timematidae > Timema > Timema douglasi. Next base: position 58,411 of record CABEEJ010000963.1, on the reverse strand, counting down.
TTCTCTATTGTCTCCTTCTTTTCCTTGAAGTGACCAGACAATTTGTCTTATTTATATCTTAAATAATGAATTAAAAACCATACATGATAAAAATAAATGACACAATTTTAAAATAACATTTTGTTTAATTAGTTTGAGTATTTAGATAAAGATGATAAGTCCTGTATCCAAGGTGTCTAATTATGAGACCCCTACTAGTTATTCCCTTTGCTGAAATGTCTATTTTCACTCACAACTTTCCACCCTAGTTAACTGAAAATATAGGTCAGTACCATGCAAACCACCAAGCAAAGCAGAGTTCAAAAGATCAATGCTAATAGTAAGGGTTGATTATGAGGCTTAATCGATTGTGCAACCTTAATTGGTTGTGATATGATCAGCGATGAAATCACCACTGCCCTAATAAACCACCTATATTTTAATAGTTCCTTTTATAATTTTATTTATATGAATTGCATTTCTTTTCTCTCCCTTTTGATTTGGTGGTTTCCTCTTTTAGGAAGTTTCATTGTGTATTCCCACTCTCTTATGAAGAGTTCTCACGGAATAAAACCTAGATTGAGGAATTAATTAACCATCCATTTTCTTTAAAAAATATTCCATTATTTATTTGTTTAATAGAAGCAATGTAAAATGTGAATTATGTTCTTATGTTCATATATATTTACACTTATATTTGTTTATATCCCTATTTATTATCTCCTTCCATGTTTAGCACTATACAGGATGGCATTTTTAAGGTGGCACAGCAAAATATCTTGAAAAAAAAAACGCATTTAAGAAAATCATTCATAAATATTTGCTTAGTTTCGAGAGCCTGACAAAATGACATAATTTATTTTTGATTTAGTGGACATCTTCAAGGTCGACTTTTTTTTTTAATGGGACCCTGTATTTTTTTTATTGCAAAATCATATTCTACATACAAAAAAAATAACAAAAAGACAAGCAACTTTTTACCCAAGTTATATTTTTGAGGATATTCAATGAAGTAAAGAAATATATATGATGTTTTTATTTCCTTTTATTGCCTGGTAGAATCTTTAGAGTGTAAACGAATGAGCAAAACACTCTCACAAACATTCGTTTATAAGGTTGAAATGTTAAAAGTTAAATTACAATTGTTTGAAATGATGACCTTCTACTTTGATACACTTTCCAATTTGCTTTATAAAAGAACTGTGAGTATTTAATAGAGTTTTTTGATCAAGCAATTTTTATGTGTTCTATTATATTTTCTAGAGTTGTCGGTATTCTTTAATTCAAATAACCCCGTGGTGATCTAGCAGGCCAACTAATTGGACCACCTCTGTCGGTCCAGTGGTCATTGTGATTCTGATCTAATACTTATTGTGCAGTTCTGGAATATTATTATTATTATTTATCACCGCGTCTTACTACCCGTTCGGGTTATACGCTTTAAGTACTAATTACGCTAATAGATTAGGAATCGGGAAGGTTTAATTATAGGAAGTGAACCCGCATTTGCGTGGAGGGAGAGTGTAAAACCATTTAGGAAAAACCACCCCCAGTTCACCCGACCGAGATTCAAACCTCGATCTCCCCATCCTCAGCATTTGAGCTCAACACGACTAGCGCGTTAGCCAACTACGCCACCGAGGCAGGTAGTTCTGGAATAATGGGCAGGGGCATTATCATGCCAAACCCACATGTTCTGTCTGTCTTGTAGGTTTAAATTTTCTAGCAGCAATGGCAATCCTTGATCTAGAAAATGTCTGCATTGTTGGGTGACCTGGCGGTCTAGGGGTAAGGTGTCAGACTTCTGTGCTGGCGGCCGGGGTTCAATCCTTGGTCCCGGCACAGATTTATCTGATTACCAAACCCTTCCTTCACCTCTGACAAGACATCTTGTGAATGTGAGGAATGCCAGGCCTCCATCATGGTTCGGATTCCACGTTAAACTGTAGGTCCTTCATTTCATCTCACAATCACCCTACCATTACACATTAGCATAAGTACATATAACCCGAACGGGTAGTAAGACGCGGTGCTAATAATAATAATAATAATAATAATAATAATAATAATAATAATGCATTGTCAATAAAAAAAGGGGTCAATCAATTTCTATCCGATAAGTCCACACCAAACTTTCACAGTTAAAGGGTGCTATCTTTTAACTTGGCGCAACAACTGTGGATTTTCTGCCTCCCGATAATGCATGTAGTTTTGGTGGACTTCCCTATGATTCGTAAAGCTCAATTCATCAGAGAATAATACTTTAATAAAAACGTTGCTATATATTGTTAGTTGTTTCCCAGTGGCAGAATGTCATTCAGTTGAGAAAATCTTCTCCCTGAAGCTTTTGATACAACAACACACAGTAAGGGTGGATTTTATGTTGCTTCAATATTTTGAGCACACTACTCTTGGATATTTCTAAATCTCCGGGAATCGCACGGGAACCTACCTGAGGGTTATGAACTAATGCGGCTAGGACTGAAATCTCATTGTGTTCACTTGTTACAGTTGATTGGTGGCTGACTCCTTTTCTTTCCTTCAAGTAAAATAGCGTCATTAAATTTTCTTCTACATTCACCATAGATTAAAATCATTTCAATTTTTTTCAGCAACAAAACAATACTCCATAGCTTACAATACATAAATTAACAATAAACGAAAAAAACCTCATGCATTTGAAAACCTTTTATTCAGTTTAGTGCAAACGTTTATTCATAAGGATTGGAATGTTCGATTCGTCTACATATTATATAAAAAATAATAGTCCAATTTAACATTTAGACCCTTATGAATGAACTTTTTTTTTTACATAAGATCATTTTGCTGATATTTGTATACACACCTACAGATTCTAGTAGGCAATAAAATTAAATAAAAACTGTTTCAAAAACATCATATGCATTTCCTTAATTTATTAAATATCATTAAATTTATACCTCAAGTAAAAAAGTGTTTCAGACAAAATTTGATTTTTTTTTCCTTCATAGAATATGATTCTATAATAAAAAATACTAGGTAACATTTGAAAAACAATAGTTGACCTTGAAGACCTCCACTAAATCAAAAATAAATTGTCATTTTGTCAGTGTCTCAAAATCAAGTAACTTTATACGAAACATTTTTTTTTTTAAGATATTTTGCTGTGCCAGCTTTAAAAAACCACCCTATAAGTATAAACATGTATATTTGAGAAAACACATCACATTCCCACAGATAAAAAATTGAACAAAATCACAAAATTGTATAAACAAATAATTAGCTCTTCATATAATGTCTTCTTTTTTCTGTATAGCTTAATAAATATGACAGTTAATAAAATAAATTAATATTCAGAATCACCAAACATTTATCAAGAAATTGATTTTGTCAACAATACCAACTTATTTTCATATTTTTTTATTTCTATTTCTATTGTAAATTTTTACCAAGGATTTAAATTTGTATTTGCGATTTGAAAGAAAGTATTTGTTTTGGATTAGAGAATAATTTGATTCTACCTAAATGGCGGCACAATTTGGAAATCTATGTAGATTATGTTTTGTTTTTCAGTTTCTTGGAGCACTTGGAAAAAAGAAAAACACTCAGAATCACAAGGATTATAATTTGAAAATATGGTCTTGACTCAACATTACATGTTTTTAATACTACATAGTATTGTAGATCTAGTCACCCTCCTGACCCTATTGTTAAGGGACAGTTGGAAGGTCAAGATGTGAGATGCAAAGGGGTACACGGCCATATGTTTCCGTGTCTGCAGGTCTAATAAATATTGAAATGTTACTTCTTTTATCCTCTGACAAGTAGAGGGTGCTAAAATTACCACAAAGTGACATTTTGAGGAGTCCCAAAACTACGAGTTAATTAAGAGCTGTTAAAAATGGATTACCATAGTACTGCTTTCTTATGTTTACTTACTTTAATATCCGATTAAATTTATTGGTTATTTAATATTTATAAGATTATTATAATTAGTTGTTTGGGTTTTTTTTGAACAGTATCTAAATATAAAGAAGAAAAGTTGTTTGCTAAAATTGATGGAAAAGATGCGAATAATAAAACATAAACTTAGGGCTATAAAACTTTGTATTAATTTTGTATTGCTACTTATCTATTAACTTTATCATTATGAATCATTAATAATATTGATAATTCATTCATGTAGTAAAGCATTGGCTGTTGTACCAAAGGGTTTATAACACTTGACTACTTTATAACTCCCTTCTATTTCATTTTATTTTCCATTTAGAAACTTTTATATTTTTAAGTAAAACCTCTTTTCTCTTTTTTGAGGCAAATTTTGTTATATGTGATAGAAGATATTAAATTTTTTCAATAAATTTAATGAACAAAATGAAAGGATTAGATTTATTTATATTCCAAAAATAATGTGTTGTTAGTGCATATTATCTTTGTAATATTGAAAATAAAACAAATGATTAGCATCAGAGAGCGGACTGATTGACAACAAATCAGCACAATTGAATGGACCTGAAAAAGAGCATTTCACCCCAATCCTACGGGTAATTATTATTTACAACAGATAAAAAAAGACCAGTGTTTGGCAGGCCCAAACATTTCACTTTAAGACTATGTCTGGTACATGGATAGTAGGATTTTCATAGGAAGACACTTTAAGGAAATTCAAACTTTTTATAATATTTGCATTTTACAATACTATTAGTATTATTTGATAGATGCTAGTGCCATCTATCTTCTGCTTCAGTGACAGCATGGTCTTAAGATTCTAAGGCATAACTCTCGCTGCCAATGACAGGGGGATCAGGGTTCGATTCCTGGTTGGTTGTATTAAGAGCATTTTTTCCCCAAAATGGTTTTCCACACAAATATGGGTATGCTTCTTCTAAATTCAACCTTCCTCATCCTTAGCTTATAAGTGCAAATGCTTATAACCTGAACAAATAGTGAGACGTGGTGTTAAAAACCCGGCTTCTATGTCTTCCATATATAAAGCTAGCACTGGCTGAACTGTCGATAACAGGGAGATTGAGGTTCAAATCCTGGTCGGGTATATGGAGGATGTATTTTCCTAAATGGTTTTACATGCTCCCACTATGCAAATATGGTACACTTCCTCTAGATTCAACCTTCATAATTCTAAACACATTAAATAATGAGTACATATGCATACATCCCGAATGAGTAGTAATATACGGTGCTGAAATAAAAGATATCCGTCAAAAATGACAGCTTCAAATCACATGACTAGCTAGAGGAATTTTTCTAGCTGTCCGCTAAAGTTCTTCCTGTGAAAATGTTTACTTTACACATAGATAGATAACTATTTGTATTTAGTTTATAGAGCAATGTATTTATTTTATGAAACTAAATTTAGAACATGTTAACTAATTATGTATTATATAAACAAAAAATACACATCCTATTCAAGAAATTTGTAATAATTGTATCAAATTTTACTAAAAATAATACTTTATTGGCCGGTTTAATGCACCAAGTGTAACACTGTTGTGGTTTTCTTATGCTATTTTCAGGAAACCGCAGGTACATGATATAATGTTAGCTTAAAGGTTAAAATTGTTATAGTTATTTTGAATATTCTACTTGGTTAAGATATATTATTGCATTTGCTTACAGCGTATGAATCTTTTTTCTGAGTCAATTTATATCCAAAATCAAGGAAAATAGTTTATTTTTTTTAGGTATGATTATAAATATGAAAAGGTTATTTGGAATAGAGCACTAGGCTAAATCATGGTTTAAATTTGGAGGGGTAGCCAGCACACTTACTTGGGTGATACTGAAGTTAAAAAACAACACAAACACATTGTTAAGGACAAGCTCGCACTGTCACAATCAGCTTCATCAGGTTAAGAGAGTAGACTGATGCACATTGGCTGGACCGCATGATTGACTGTCCACAGCCGACTACACTGTAGAGATGGCAGAACTCTGAATATTTAGATCAAAAGTTGTGTTATATATTGTATTATTATTGTGACATTGAATGTAATAATAAATGCTGCTAGAAAGGAGAGGAATTATCTAAGGTTGAGGTTGGGGGCTTGTCTGGATTTGATGATATATTGATGGGCCAGTTCCCATATCCTTAGTTGTGAATGGTTGCTTTTTTAAACAAAATTAAAGAATTGTTAAGGTCTTTAGTGGGATATAAGTTTTTGCTAATTCAAAATAGAGTAGGTTCGTATTTTTCTTCTCTTTTTCATACTTTCATTGATAAAGTTAATAATGCAAAAAAAAAATTATTTTTTTGTGCTTTAATGTGTGTGTGTATACACATACACACACACACACTTCTACTAAATAAGACAAAAGAATAAAATATGTCACATTTTTGCATTGGATTCTTCATTTCCTAGGTGGGCTTTCTTCACTAAATTTTCCTTGATTAGTTTATCTTTTTTTTTTACTAAGTTCTACTACATTAAATAGGTTATATTAATTTAAATTCAGGTAAATTAAACTGACATAATTTTTGTTATTCCATCATTACTATTCAAAATTATATAAAAAATTGCAATTTCAACATAAAACTGCATTTGTACACTTTTTGAACAGTAAAAAAATATTCACACGGTTTGTTCTCAAATAAACCTCAATTTTTTTTTAAACATTTAATATGAGTAAAAAAAATCCAAAATTGTTTCACAAACGAAAAGAGAAATAGATGATTGCTAAGGCAAAATACATTTTAAAACTATCATTTCTAAATATAACAGCACGAAGCACGACGGCACTACGCTCAAGGCAGCAGACTCAACTGTCCTGTGTCTACCCATGATCCCCTCAATCCAATTGAGATAGTTGTCCACCCTGGTGAATACCCCGGGTTCGTATTGGCGCGCACATCCCATCCCCCAAGAGACAACCCCTTCTTGAACTCCGTGGCACACTAGAGGTCCTCCAGAATCTCCCTGGAAAATAACTAGGGTTAATGGATTATACACACAGAGAATTGGAATTACTTTACCATAGTACCATATTTGGAAGAAGGTACAGGAAAGGTGGATAGAAACATATAAAAGGGGGACGAACACAACATGGCCTTTACAATGAAAAGAAGAACACAGTTCACACTTTACACTGCTGCCAATGGACAAAGAGGTAATGGATGTCTCTTAAAGAAAATTGATCGTCACCGCCCAATCCCCCGACCTAGGTTTCATTCTATCGGAACTCATCAGGGAGGAGTGTGAAACGCGCAACGCAACTTCCTAAAAGAGAAAACCAAAAAACACAAAAGAGGAGAAAAAGTAAAATGGTAAAGAATAATAGAACACATAGATAGGAACAAATAAAAGGTATAACAAAAAGGACAANTTTTTTGGTTTTCTCTTTTAGGAAGTTGCGTTGCGCGTTACACACTCCTCCCTGATGAGTTCCGATAGAATGAAACCTAGGTCGGGGGATTGGGCGGTGACGATCAATTTTCTTTAAGAGACATCCATTACCTCTTTGTCCATTGGCAGCAGTGTAAAGTGTGAACTGTGTTCTTCTTTTCATTGTAAAGGCCATATTGTGTTTGTCCCCCTTTTATATGTTTCTATCCACCTTTCCTGTACCTTCTTCCAAATATAATACAATTGCCTCATAAAGCGAAAAGAGGTTTTCCTTATAGAGTCATATCATTATATATTCGCATCCATGTCCTTTTCCTGTTTTGTCCTTTTTGTTATACCTTTTATTTGTTCCTATCTATGTGTTCTATTATTTATTATTATTCTTTACCATTTTCCTTTTTTTTCTCCTCTTTTGTTTTTTGGTTTTCTCTTTTAGGAAGTTGCGTTGCGCGTTACACACTCCTCCCTGATGAGTTCCGATAGAATGAAACCTAGGTCGGGGGATTGGGCGGTGACGATCAATTTTCTTTAAGAGACATCCATTACCTCTTTGTCCATTGGCAGCAGTGTAAAGTGTTAACTGTGTTCTTCTTTTCATTGTAAAGGTCATATTGATTTTGTCTCCCTTTCATATGTTTCTATCCACCTTTCCTGTACCATAGTACCGCAGGAGTGCCCGAATATTCTGAGTGGAAGTGGAATGGAATTACATTTTGACTGGGAAATGACAGTTGCTCCTGGGAATGGGAAGACTAAATAATACTTTGTCTTTAAATATTCGCCAACCTGCTACACATTTCAGGTTTTTGACATTAAATAAAAACCATAATCAGTTCTACTGCTAGATTTTTTTTTTTAACCCGTTCCCTAATGCGGACATTGAACGTTTTTGTCTGCCCAAACGTTCCCCGGTGTGGCAGTTTAGGACAACTGAGCACCAGTGAAAATCGTAAGAATAGTTTTTTATTTAAATATTCATTTTTGGAGTTGTTTAAAAAAATTCATATCAAAGGAAACTTAATTTGTGTATATTTATAAAGTTAAACTACTTAATACTATAACATTTTGAATTTTTTTTAAACCTAAACTAACATAACCTAACCTGAACAATGAACATCTTGTAGAGCATTTTATTTTTTTATTTTTACATGGTGTTGCACATGATTGCCTTTTTGTTTGTTTTCATCATGAGTGGACTTTTTTTTAATTGACCCGGTCGCCCAGTTGTTTTCATTTTTACAACTATAACATTTTTTTCAAAAATTGGCGCTGGCGCCCACTCTTCTCAGCATCCAGTTGGCCACCCATTTGGTGGCGCCCAATTGTCTGGATCCGCTGGCCTGGGCGTGAATTGATGTTTCATTGCAATAATTTATTCTAATGTCATGTATCAATGAACCACTGAACCCTTAGCCAGTCGGAATACTTAGTACTGAAGCTGATAGATGGAGCTACCAGTTCAATGATATACTATGACCATGAAGTAAATTATAAATGAAAAAATAAATGAGTAGTGAAAATATTTGTGAGATAAGAGCATACAAGTAGAAAAATGGCTCCCAAGCTTACGCAAATAGCCGTGCTAAACACATGCCAGGGAACGGGTTAAAATAATCTGGCAATTGGTCTCATCGTTAAACATTTCTTTTAATAGTAAATTTTAATTTTTTATGTTTGTAAGAACTGCTAAATGTGCCTATAAACATACTCTGCAAAATATTATTTAGTTTATTTGTATATAAAAGTCCGTAGATAGTAATAATAATAATAATAATAATAATTAATGTATTTAAATAAATAATTATTTTATTTTTGCGTACTTTATTTAGATGAATTTAAACTCTTTATTTACAAATAATATAATTCATAACTATCGAAAATTAATATCTCCTGTTTCAAAATGTTAAAATCTGATTTTTCAAATTTTGTTTTAATTTTATAGATCCTGCAAAGGTCTAGTTGTTTAAGACCACATTACACATTGTTATGTGAGAGATGTTACCAGATAGAATTGTTCACTTAGTAATCGCCAGGGCAGTTTTACAGTTAGACTAAGCCGTTATAATATATTGATATGCACTCTGCACTTATATTACTCAATAGTTTCTTATATAATATCGGTGACCTAGCGGTCTAGGGGTAAGGTGTCAGACTTCTGTGCTGGCGGCCGGGGTTCAATCCTCGGTCCCGGCACAGATTTATCTCGTAAGTGCGTATAACCCGAACGGGTAGTAAGACGCGGTGCTAATAATAATAATAATAATAATAATAATAATAATAATATATTTTATCGGATATTGATCAACCCATTAAATAACTGTACTTTATTAAATACAAACGAATTACTATTAAGTTAACAAAGGTAAATTCTTCTTTGCACAATTGCACTGTTAGTTTTTTGTGGACCGACAGCAGTATTAGCACATTGGTGACGTATTCTACTGTACCACAGCACATTACTCAAAAAACGTAAATCTTAAATTACATGAAGTTAGAATTTTCAGGAATCCGGAATGGAATTCTTATCACCGAGTGAATACTTATTGCTGTTAATTATCTGTCAACTATTTGATGTGAAGTTTAGAATAGTAACTAATTTATTTAATAAATTTTGGGGGGAAATTTGGCCCCCTGAAATGTGAGGCCCGGAGCAATTGCCCCCTAGACGCAGCCCCGGTTGTACACTTCACACTTATAGTCGCCATGTTGGAATGTGGTGAGAATGAGAGAGCTGTTGGCCTGACTAAACATCGGCATTGTACCCGTTCACGTTAATACAGTCCGTTCACCGTAGGAATTGTTTTCTGAAAGGCCTTTATCTCTACTGGAAATATATTATATAGTAGGATATTGGTAGGAAAAAAGACCTTTGAGAGAGTAATTCCTACCATGAATGGAGTACAGAGGCTTATCCTCTAATTTGTCCTCTTCATTCCTAGTTCATAGATGAAGTGCTTAACTATTCTCAGCCTGTTGCCATTTTGGGTTTTTACCTAGAGCTACTAATATTCTCAAACTGTCGTCATTTTGAGTTTTACCACCCGCTCCAGTCCACGAACCATTCAGGACAAAGTTAGGAGATTCCCAACAGATCTCAAACTGCTGAATAGTAAGTAGTTCTCACAGCGGTCTAGCTGCAGTAACCGCTAACCTTGAGCTATGTGAATCTGTTGCTCTTGAGCTTCTAAATAATCAGCCTAGAGTCAGCTTACATAACTCTCAAGCTTCCAGCTTACGAAGTCTAAAAGTTGAAACTAATAACACTAATTATTATTTATTTGTGGTTTTTAACATCTACTTCCTAACCAAATGATGTCAACATATGATTTAAAGAGCAGCTTAACTAAATAACATATACAAAACAACAGTTCTTTGGTCATTAATTCATCACCGTGAAAGGGTAACCCCCAGTTTCACCAATGATGGGTAATGAACCTCAGACCATTGTCGCAGTAGACAGATGTGCTCCCGACTGAATTAAAGTATTGGTGTGAAATATTTAAACTAGTTGCCTGGTTTGGATCTGGTTTTACTCCCTGAATTTAATGACTAAACGTCAATCAAGGTTTTACACCTACCGTACACGCGTCTTTGCCCTTGCTGGAGTAGGTACACAGTGTCTTGCCGGTGATGATGGACTTCTTGCCGTGAGCCTTCTGACACTTCTTGGTGGACAGCAATGGGAGCTTCACCTTCTGGAAGTGATCCAGGTGTCGAGGCTGGGCACGTCTTGTCAGCGACTGCAAACATCATGTCAACCACCACCAATATTTCTAAGACCAGTATTGTCTAATCACCTTAGGAATCCTAGGGCTCTTTTTCCTTTAATTTGTTCTCTTTGTGAGTGAATGCGAGTCTGAGTCTTGTTCTTTTCTCTATTGAATTATGCTAAAATTACCCTTAACATCCTCTTTGTTGATTGGTGGCACAAATCTTTGATAATAGTGCAGTGTTGCTTCTTGTTTTTGGAATACTAATTATTATTTCTTATTTATTTTACTAAATTATATATATATATATACACGAGAGAGGGAGAAGGGGTATAGCATGCGCAAATGCGTGTGTAACCTGAACAATTAGTAAATCACGCTGATTAAAAAAAGAGTTAATGAATGCTTATCACACCATATGAAACATATATTTTTGGCTTCACCAGGATTCAAACCATAATGTTTCGAGAGATGGATAGGTCACTGTCTAATGTACAACTATGACTCGTACTGTGGCCATCACCTTGTTGATGTTGAAAAATAGGATTGTTATTATTTGAAATTAAATACATTTAGACACAAAAGCAGCCGTTATTTCCATAAACACAAAAACTGAAGATTTCTTAAAGAATAGTGACGAGAAAGTTAGGTATTAAAGAATATATGACTGTATAAGACTCGGGGGAAGAAACGAATCCTTAAATAAATGAGGAGTGGGGAGTGAAATAATAAAAAATGAAGGCCCAAATCACACACTCAGTGAAACTGTTCTTAAGACCCCCCTTCCAGAAACACAATTTAAGATGAGAGCCAAAATTCCCCCCACACTTATCAAAACCCTTCTTTAGTCACGTCACTTAAGTGCTTTCACCAACGAAAAAATAGTAAAAATATTTAGCACCACGTCTTACTACCCGTTCGGGTTATACGCTTTAAGTACTAATTACTCTAATGGATTAGGAATTGGGAAGGTTGAATTAGAGGAAGTGAACCCGCATTTGCGTGGAGGGAGAGTGGAAAACCATTTAGTTAAAACCACCCCCAGTTCACCCGACCAAGATTCGAACCTCGATCTCCCCGTCCTCAGCAGTCGAGCTCAACACGACAAGCGCGTTAGCCAACTACGCCACCAAGGCGGGTAACAAAATAGTTTTTAAGTATTTGCTTACTGCTGCTTCCTTGTTGTGAGTCATGGCCCTCGAGGCGAGGCTTCTGGCGAAGGTATCTCCCCAACCCACGACCGTGCAGCTGCCCTTCAGGTCTGGAGCAGGGTTCTTCATTTTGGGTAGCTTCACCAGGTTCACGTTATCCTTTAAATCAAATGGCTGGTCCACCTGGGGACACAAGTAAAATGTGGTTACTTTAATTTAAAATTCAAGATGAACAAATTGATACCCACATCGGTGGGCACGGGGATTAGACTTAAGGTTCACCTAGTCTGTTTTAAATTCCAGCCAGATGTACCAAAGGTGTTTTTCAGAAATTGTTTCCCACGCATCCTCCGCGTAAAGTCTTAGTTCTACAGACCTCATCCCAACACCACTAACGTAATTAAAATGCAGGGAATCGGGAACGATATTAAGGCGCAGTGGTAAAAACCCTCAAAAATATAAGTAGTTCCAAGTGCCGAGTATGGCGCTACTTCCCCAATCTATTATCGGAATTATTTTATATAGACTAGCTGTACACGTCATTACACCAGTGATTATAAAACTGTGGAGTGTGCAACCCCCACCACCCTTCTAGCCCCAAGGGTCCTCAAGGGGGCCTGAATATGTTAATTTAGGTTTAGTATGACTACTGGTTCCTGAACAACTAGTTGTATTGAACTATTAGTTTGTTAGCTTTCAGAGCTTAGCTTGGCTGAATATCTCTCCTGGCGGTCTAGGGGTAAGGTGTCAGACTTCTGTGCTGGCGGCCGGGGTTCAATCCTTGGTCCCGGCACAGATTTATCTGATTACCAAACCCTTCCTTCACCTCTGACAAGACATCTTGTGAATGTGGGGAATGCCAGGCCTCCACCGTGGTTCGGATTCCACGTTAAACTGTAGGTCCTCCATTTCATCTCCCAATAACCCTACCATTACACATTAGCGTAAGTGTGTATAACCCGAACGGGTAGTAAGACGCGGTGCTAGTAATAATAATATTTCTCACACATGGCAGTGAGGAATGCAAGCCCTGATACCCTTTTTTTTTTCTCTTTCACTCACCAGGATAAGCGCAATGTCATTGGTCATGATCGTGCTGTGGAACTTTCTGTGGGGATAGAATGCCACAGGCTGTCGGATTTGTTTTTTAAGTATGTCATTCTTTTTGGATTTCTCGGAAGTCCTGACGTCGTTGCTACCTGCTACTATCACGTAGAACTTGGGGTTCTTTGAGGTCCTGAGAAACATGGCACAGTCTTACTGTTGAAGTGTTGCTAGCAATCCACTTAAAACTAAAAGATTTTGAATGTTTAAAATAAACATGCCAACATACTTTACTCAACCTGTAATACCGAGTTGAATTCTTGACTTGTAACAACGGGTAAGATTTTTTTTTCTCCAATTTTATGTTCCCGCCACTTTTAATGGCGTTGCCTACCTGTGACATGGCAGTAGGTCAAGATAGGATTAACAATGTTTATGTATTAATTATGTTTTATACAGCGAGTTTTCAAGACATAACATTAAAACTCAAACCATTAATTCTTCATTAGTTCTAAAAAATATTCTCATATTGACATAAATTTACTTTTTTGATCTTAAAGTTGTTGCTTTTAGTAAACTTTTTTTTAAATCGTCTACAACTTAAACTATTTGGCTTACTAACGAAAATGATCAGTTTGAATCTTCCTGCAAATATATTGAATTAAAAAGCCCATAGAAGTAAATGTTTACATTTAAAATAGGAAAAAAAGAAAAAGGTAACTATGAAATGCAAGTCAATACTGTTTGGGTGCAAATAGTAGAAGGAGTGTGTCTATTCTTCAGAGTAAAAGGGTAAGTACACGAACTAGAGACCTCTCAGGGTGAACTACTGATTTTCTTTCCACTCTTTCTATTTCGTACATTGGTGTCTAAGGATGATAGTGCTTAGAGTGGTTAAGTCAGTCAAGTTAAGATGCAACCAGCTTTGCAAAGTAACTTCAAATATACCAAGTAGGTAACATATTAAGACTGTATTTTCATAAAGTCATCTATTTCATTATATTACTTTAAGATTTATAACCTCAGTCAAAAATAGCTAGTACTGTCAATAAAGGATGGAACTTAACACTACATTCTAGCTCAATAGGTAGCGTGTCTGCCGAATAATCTATCCCGGGCTCAATTCCCCAAAGGTCTCCAAATAAATCACCCTGGGATTGTACTTTGTAGGTTCCGATAAGTGGGCGAGGGCAATCATTTATCTGAGGCAGTGCTTCTAATACTGTTTGATACGAACACCACCTCAAATCTGATGGAAAAAATCTCAAGGTTTCCCCAAATCAAATAACAAAAATGTCATGTATTAGTTGCTAAAAAATTAACTAATTTACTAGATGCATGTAAACTTCATTTACCTTGAAAAATAACAAGCCTACCTTGGCTAGAACTATAGTTCAGGTTATAGCGCCTGTTATTGGTCAAGGTAAGACTGATACATCTTACTAAACACAGTACTAATAAAACAAATTGCTTGTAAATAAAATGCATATTCTCTACATTAGGTTTCTAAAACCTACTAAAATAAATTGTTTTATGCAACATTGCAAACTTTAATACGATAACATTTATGCCTCATAGCCCACTGGGGTGTAGTCCCCCCCCCCCAAGATGTAGTGAACCCAATCCTCCAGTTTGCGAAGCACTGCTCTATGGTATCACAGTTGCGTTATACTATTATGATTTTTATATATATATTATTAATGATTATTTATGAGGTAATAACATTAGAAATCACTGCATTACTGTTTTTTTACTAAGAAAAAGATGATAGTATCCTATTCACGTAATAAATACATTCCTTAAATTTATCTTTTTTAAACTAAAAAAAGCTTGTTTGGTGTATAAAACAGGCCAAAAGGGGCTTCCCCATGTTGCCACTTACAGTGTATTGAGGTCCACGACGCAGTGCGATGCAGTGAGGACCCACAACTTGTTGATGAGGGAGGCTCCGCAGATGTGGCCCTCGTCCCTGAGTTGCAGGGATACCTACAAACAGTACAACAATAACCACACCACCAAACATTCTTTATAAGAAGCTCCTGGTTAGGGCTCGCCACGTGACGCTGTGGAAAAGAGGGAACTATAATGTCCACTACAATAATAACCACACCACCCAACATTCTTTATAAGAAGCTCCTGGTTAGGGCTCGCCACGTGACGCTGTAGAACAGAGGGAACTATAATGTCCACTACAATAATAACCACACCACCCAACATTCTTTATAAGAAGCTCCTGGTTAGGGCTCGCCACGTGACGCTGTAGAACAGAGGGAACTATAATGTCCACTACAATAATAACCACACCACCCAACATTCTTTATAAGAAGCTCCTGGTTAGGGCTCGCCACGTGACGCTGTAGAACAGAGGGAACTATAATGTCCACTACAATAATAACCACACCACCCAACATTCTTTATAAGAAGCTCCTGGTTAGGGCTCGCCACGTGACGCTGTAGAACAGAGGGAACTATAATGTCCACTACAATAATAACCACACCACCCAACATTCTTTATAAGAAGCTCCTGGTTAGGGCTCGCCACGTGACGCTGTAGAACAGAGGGAACTATAATGTCCACTACAATAATAACCACACCACCCAACATTCTTTATAAGAAGCTCCTGGTTAGGGCTCGCCACGTGACGCTGTAGAACAGAGGGAACTATAATGTCCACTACAATAATAACCACACCACCCAACATTCTTTATAAGAAGCTCCTGGTTAGGGCTCGCCACGTGACGCTGTAGAACAGAGGGAACTATAATGTCCACTACAATAATAACCACACCACCCAACATTCTTTATAAGAAGCTCCTGGTTAGGGCTCGCCACGTGACGCTGTAGAACAGAGGGAACTATAATGTCCACTACAATAATAACCACACCACCCAACATTCTTTATAAGAAGCTCCTGGTTAGGGCTCGCCACGTGACGCTGTAGAACAGAGGGAACTATAATGTCCACTACAATAATAACCACACCACCCAACATTCTTTATAAGAAGCTCCTGGTTAGGGCTCGCCACGTGACGCTGTAGAACAGAGGGAACTATAATGTCCACTACAATAATAACCACACCACCCAACATTCTTTATAAGAAGCTCCTGGTTAGGGCTCGCCACGTGACGCTGTAGAACAGAGGGAACTATAATGTCCACTACAATAATAACCACACCACCCAACATTCTTTATAAGAAGCTCCTGGTTAGGGCTCGCCACGTGACGCTGTAGAACAGAGGGAACTATAATGTCCACTACAATAATAACCACACCACCCAACATTCTTTATAAGAAGCTCCTGGTTAGGGCTCGCCACGTGACGCTGTAGAACAGAGGGAACTATAATGTCCACTACAATAATAACCACACCACCCAACATTCTTTATAAGAAGCTCCTGGTTAGGGCTCGCCACGTGACGCTGTAGAACAGAGGGAACTATAATGTCCACTACAATAATAACCACACCACCCAACATTCTTTATAAGAAGCTCCTGGTTAGGGCTCGCCACGTGACGCTGTAGAACAGAGGGAACTATAATGTCCACTACAATAATAACCACACCACCCAACATTCTTTATAAGAAGCTCCTGGTTAGGGCTCGCCACGTGACGCTGTAGAACAGAGGGAACTATAATGTCCACTACAATAATAACCACACCACCCAACATTCTTTATAAGAAGCTCCTGGTTAGGGCTCGCCACGTGACGCTGTAGAACAGAGGGAACTATAATGTCCACTACAATAATAACCACACCACCCAACATTCTTTATAAGAAGCTCCTGGTTAGGGCTCGCCACGTGACGCTGTAGAACAGAGGGAACTATAATGTCCACTACAATAATAACCACACCACCCAACATTCTTTATAAGAAGCTCCTGGTTAGGGCTCGCCACGTGACGCTGTAGAACAGAGGGAACTATAATGTCCACTACAATAATAACCACACCACCCAACATTCTTTATAAGAAGCTCCTGGTTAGGGCTCGCCACGTGACGCTGTAGAACAGAGGGAACTATAATGTCCACTACAATAATAACCACACCACCCAACATTCTTTATAAGAAGCTCCTGGTTAGGGCTCGCCACGTGACGCTGTAGAACAGAGGGAACTATAATGTCCACTACAATAATAACCACACCACCCAACATTCTTTATAAGAAGCTCCTGGTTAGGGCTCGCCACTTGACGCTGTAGAACAGAGGGAACTATAAGGTCCACATGGTGTTACAGGGAGGGAGTGGTACGTCAGTGTTGTGCAATACATAACATACTTATATTAATGCTATTGTTCATGTTTTCACCCTAAGAAAAATAACTTACAAATAAAGTATTGCCATCAAATTCTTTGAAATCATTTATATTCAGGATTTAAAATTGATTCTCAGTCGTATTAAATGTGATTCTCTCTTTTAGTGTCGTAAAAGCTTCCCTATGAAATAACGAGATTCACTCTTGATGTGAGAAGTTAGATAGCAGAAATTTGGGGGGACGGGGTCTAAAAAGGTAAGAAAATAAAGCGAAACGTGGTTTATGAATGACCACCTACACCCCTGGATAATAAGAGGTGGGGTGAAGAAGGATCTAAAGGCTTCCAAAGAGTCATATGTCCTATCCCAGGAAGTGTTCACTCACGAGGAAGGGAAAATCCAGGATGTCAGCTTGCTTTCCCCCGACGATCCTTTGGTCGTCCCCTGAATCCTTCTTATCCGCCGTCACAGTCTTGACATGGCTGTTCCTCGGAGCCTTCCTATCCGGCGTCACAGCTGTGACATTGTCATTCTCCGGAGCCTTCCTATCCGCCGTCACAGCTGTGACATTGTCATTCTCCGGAGCCTTCCTATCCGCCGTCACAGCTGTGACATTGTCATTCTCCGGAGCCTTCCTACCCGCCGTCACAGCTGTGACATTGTCATTCTCCGGAGCCTTCCTACCCGCCGTCACAGCTGTGACATTGTCAGCTGAACAACCTGGAAACAAGAGGTGTCGCCTTAGAAGAGGTTAACATCAATTTTCAAAGAAATGATAGCTATACCCCAATTTTCTTACCAGCGTTGCACTCTGAAATTTGCTTTGTGAGGTGGGCTTATGGTCAAGGCTATAGCCAAAATAAAATTTCAGGAAGAAAAAAAAAGGGGGGAGGGGGGGTTAGCTGCTTAACTTCCGAGAGTTAAGACAATTAATTAATATTAAAATGCATTTAGTAGACATTTGGAAATATTTTCATGATAACTAAGGGCAAGGACTAACAATAATGATTGTGGTCTTTTTTTAAACTTATCGAAGCTATTATTTCTGTATTATTATTTTTTACAATTGTGTATTTTGAGGAAACTTTTAATGTGAGTAGCGGTATTTGTTTTTTATATCAAGTTGTAAGACTCTTAGAATATAAAATAAATATATTTTTAAGTTAGGTGGTATTATTGAAAATATTAGCCGTCTTGGAGGGGCAAATGCCCAGCTTGCTCCCCTTTGAGTGCGCCACTGCTTCCTACAAGTGGACATAATATCTGATAGATAGGTTACTAGATTTACTCTCACGTGTTCATACAAGTCATATAGCTTTTACTTTTGATAGATATAATCAGTACCTAAAAAACTCGTAATATTATTCTAAATGGTGCTCAAAATGTCCATTGGAGATAAAATCGAGATAGTCCTATATGAAAAAATTTAAATTATTTGAGGTAATTTTTTTTAGCACCGCATATTATTATCCATTCGGGTTATACGCTATGTACTAACTACACGCTTGGTTTTGGAGATGAGGGTTATATTTAGAGGAAGTGTAGCTGCATTTGCGTGGAGGGAGGGTGGAAACCTATTTTTGAAAAAACCATCCTCAGTGCACCCGATTGAAATTTGAATCTCAAATCTCCCCGTCATTGTCATTTGAGTCTATTGGCGAGAGTGGCGCGTTAGACCACGCAGCCACCGTAGCGGGTGTGTCCAATTGGATATTTCATTTACAACCACATTTGTTTCAAAGTTTGTCACGATATATGCAAACATTTTCCGGTTTGTCAACTCAATATTAGTCAATTTTGTTAAAACATTTTTTAAGATTTCAGATCTTATTTAGAACGGCGCGTTTTTATAATTATTTTTCTTTGGTTTCAAAGCTACCACATTCACCACCACTAGCGATACGGGCCAGGAACGCAGATCTTTTCGGCCACAGGTACAGCTGTTCCGGCGATGGGAAGGCAGAAAAGTACTAATAGAATTGTTTGTAACAAGCGACGCGAACACAACTAGACTATTTGTCAGTTTTAAGGCAGGTTTACACGCTACGATAAATGCTAGCAATTTATCGTTACGGTCGAATTGTTACAATCTATCGTTGAGTGTAAACACAGGGTGGCTACAAAACATATTTTACAATATTACCTGACTTTTCCAGGCTACATTTTTAAATTTTCCCTGACTACGTTTATCCAGTTTTAATGGTGGATGATGACTTTTTTTTCTTTATTATTGATCACATATTTAAAAAAAATGTATCTACTAAACATAAATGGTTTTATCAGTTATTTAAAAAATTAAAATGTTAATTTATTTAGGTATTATTAACTTTTGTTTCAGTGTTTAGTTGCGAAATTAATGGAATATTTTAGACATATTTTTTATTCCCTGACTTTTCCTTATTTTTAGTTAAATTCCCTGACATTTCCAGGTTTTCCCTGTTTTCCCTGTCTGTAGCCACCATGAAACAGGACAATGTAGCGCTTTATTGGAATTGGAATTGGATGGTTGATCCCGGCCGGCATCAATTTCTGTGACTCGTAGCGACAAGTTGGAACGTGTAAACAAGTAGCAGCCATTAATCGCTACGATTTGACTCAGTTTGCATCGGCTGTTCACGAGAAAGGTCGTGTCGTGAACTATTCAAGTAATCATGGCAGTTTTTAAACAAAGTCCACTAGTTCGTTGTTTAATTGACAATTGTTTTTATTCAAGTGATCACGGCAGTTTTTAAACAATGTCCACTAGTTCGTTGTTTCATTGACAATTGTTTTTATTCAAGTGATCACGGCAGTTTTTAAACAAAGTCCACTAGTTCGTTGTTTCATTGACAATTGTTTTTATTCAAGTGATCACGGCAGTTTTTAAACAAAGTCCACTAGTTCGTTGTTTCGTTGACAATTGTTTTTATTCAAGTGATCACGGAAGTTTTTAAACAAAGTCCACTAGTTCGTTGTTTCATTGACAATTGTTTTTATTCAAGTAATCATGGCAGTTTTTAAACAAAGCTCTCGAGAGTTCTTGAGTGAATTTATTGAACTATATCGGAGTTTTACCTGCTTTAAGAGCAAAGAATACTCCGACAGGAATTTAAAAAAGGACAAGGAGTTTGGTTTATAAGAAAGAACGACCACAACAATACTTCCTCCATGGCAAAAGCTAACTGAATATACCGCGGTCGACAATGAATATTGGACAAGAAATCGTTGCATGCAAACAGTACTCACTCTTTCGGTTTATTTGAACAATAAATTGTCAATCACAACGTTACGATTTATCGTAGCGTGTAGACCTGCCTTTAGCTCTGTTTGGAATCAAGTAGCTTGGTCCCGATTGGTTCGTGGATTGGAGCTAGAAGTAAAACCCAAAATGGCGACTGTCTAAGAATAGCAGCATTCTTAGACAGTCGCTCTTGGAGTGTGTTCGTGTTGCAAGAACTTATGTCAGGAGTGATGAGTGCAGTTAGTAGAGGTGTGCACGGAGCTATACCGAGGACTAGCTCAGGACTAGGCTTAGAGACACTCGACGACCATACCTACCTTACCTTAAATAACACCTATTCATCCCTCGTAACTCGACTCAAATAGATAATAAAATAGATATCCAACAGTCTAACCGACCTGTGCCTCCAACTACCAAAAATGGCTTCCTGACAAGAACTTATGGAATAAGGGGTGGAGTAGACACAAAGGTAAAGAAACACCCATAATACGCCCGGCTGGAATTCAAACCCCGAAATCACAGTCACTGGCAAACCAGACCGTATGACACCCCTCCTTTGTCTGCGTGACCACTGGTGCGAGTAGTAATACCTAATCAATAATACGCTACAGCGATACCCTGGCCGGTGACAAACAGGAATGTTGGGGGTTCGAATTCCGGACGAATGTATCGAGGTGTATTAGGCTACCTACCCTAAATACTCTGAAAATTTAAAAATGACACCTGGACACGGGAATCGAACCCGGGACCTTTGGCTTAGTACACCAATGCTTTTACCACTGAGCTATCCAGGAATCGTC
The DNA here is from genome assembly GCA_901482245.1 of Timema douglasi. Taxonomy (NCBI): domain Eukaryota; kingdom Metazoa; phylum Arthropoda; class Insecta; order Phasmatodea; family Timematidae; genus Timema; species Timema douglasi. The sequence continues at coordinate 36,911 of CABEEJ010000963.1, read as the reverse complement.
CCATACCCAGGGCCATTCTTCACTCATGTTTTAAGTCCGAGTCTGTGATGGACGTGCGAATATCACCGACTACAAATGTGTGAGTTATTAATATCACGAGATATAAGATAGCGCAGCCATCTTAGACTCGGTAGTTGGCTTAATGCTGCCACTTGTACATTTATTATAATTATAAGGGATTGCATTTTAATTAATCAAATAGCCCAAACCATTATTTATGCTTTCCGGGTTCCAGGTGTCATTTTTCAATTTTCAGAATATGATATCTAAATAGAGTAATTTTCCAGGGCCGTGTGGTAGATTTTCTCAGTATGATGCAAGTTTTCGAAATGCCACCCCTTAAATGTTTTTTTTTAATAACCTTCGATTGTGATTTTATTTTAAACTGCACAAATTGTACGAATACTATTCTTATTTTGAAAATATAAACTACTTTAAAATAATGATATTAGCTACAACAATCTACTACACTACAGTTTTACCCTTATAACTTTAACTTTAGAAAATTCGCTAATTAGAGATGTGTAGTCTAAAGTGGCAGCCACTGTAGATTCAATAGATATTAATGACAGATTTCTAAGGTTTGTTTGGCTTATTGAACTTCTTAAGTAGTGTTTTATTAATTTTAATTGGTGAAAACTTCTTTTCCCACTAGCTACAGAGACCGGGAGGTTAATCAAATTCTCAGAGCTACAACAGTCCTTCTCAAAGATGCAACACGGGGAAGGGGGCGGGTGGGGAGGGGGGCATTGAAAATGATTAAATGTGATGATGCTATCATGCTATTAAAATAGGGTAGATAAAATAACAATAGAAATGAGTTGCAAAGCTAGTAAGATTTGTAGGTAACAGAACATAACAAATAGATTGCAAATATCTGTCAAATTGACAGCTAGCAGACGTTTTGACATAATGCCTTTCTTTAACTTGTTATCGTACTGTCTCCACTTCAACGTATATGAATTTGGTAAAAATAGAGCAATAAATAACGAACGCAAAAGTAGGCAAATTCAAATATTTCCTAAGAAACTCCCTCTTTATCACACACAGAACGCAAAAGTATCCCAATATTACCTAAATAACTCTCTCTATCACACACAGAACGCAAAAGTATCCCAATATTACCTAAATAACTATCTATCTATTAAACACAGGCACAAGTTTCGCCTCTGAGACATACCCAGTCCGTGCAAATGCTACCTTTTAATTCGAGTCCCTACTGTCATAACATGGTCGTTTTCAATGATAATAACTACCATTGCTGTAAAAAACAATAATTCTCTTACCCGATCTACTTTTTAAACACAAAAACGGAATTAGTATAAATGCAAAAATATTATACAGATATATTATATATCTGATTGACTGATTTAAACACAGAACAGCCACTTGTCACTTCTCGAGAAAAACTAACATTAAAATCAAATATTGTCGATAATTGTAAGCTCAAAGAGAACTATCACCACGTAACACGTGCAATTGTCTTTTGTGATGATTGCCGCCTCAGCTTTTAGGAGCGGCCTCGCGGTATATTACAAACAAAAATAATAGCTTCACGCTGTCAGATCAAAAGTCTTTCGGCGAGCGCTCGTCAACGATGCACCTGCACCAGAAATCTAAATAAAAGGGTACCTAAAGCGCTTAGGCAGAGGCGTGCGATAAATCATAAATCGTACACATCAATATCGGAATAACAGAGACCAATGTAGAAAAGCGTTGCGTAAAGATTTTTGCCGCCCCCTTGCACTACCGCCTCTCCGTATCACAGCACGGTAAGGCCCTGTATTATTATTATTAGCACCGCGTCTTACTACCCGTTCGGGTTATACGCACTTACGCTAATGTGTTATGGTAGGGTGATTGTGAGNCGCACTTACGCTAATGTGTAATGGTAGGGTGATTGTGAGATGAAATGGAGGACCTACAGTTTAACGTGGAATCCGAACCACGGTGGAGGCCTGGCATTCCCCACATTCACAAGATGTCTTGTCAGAGGTGAAGGAAGGGTTTGGTAATCAGATAAATCTGTGCCGGGACCGAGGATTGAACCCTGGCCGCCAGCACAGAAGTTTGACACCTTACGCCTAGACCGCCAGGTCACCGAGATTTGAAAAAAATGGCGATCCTAATTACTGATGTTATTTTATATTATGAAAACACACGCTGATCTAGTACACACCCAGCTCGGCCATTTCTCAAATGTTCCTATAACTTCCAGAAACACCTCAGTGGTCGAATGGTCTAAGGCGTCCTCTCGCAATATACTGGACTATGATGACGAGAAGATCGAGGTGAGGTGTGGTGAGGGTGATATTTCCTACATGGTCTTACACGCGGCTCCCGCGCAAATTCGAGTACACTACCTCTAAATTTGACCCTTCTCATACCTAACACATTAGCGTAATTAATACATAAAACGAGTCACCCAAACGGGTAGTAAGACGCGGTACTAAAACGATTAAAACCCAACTCTTTTTAATAATCTGTCTAAGCTAAATAATTTTTAAAGATTTGGAACATTGCTTCCCCATAGGGTCTGGGTGCACAAAAAGCCATTATCTACATTAATTAATAATTTAATCTTCTTCACAGTCAATTTACCCTTCACATCTTGTTTCATTAGTTTAGGCACTTAAATTAGAAGAAAGTAAAACAGTACATATATATTTAAATCAAACTTATTTTATAACATCAACTAAAGCTTTCAATCTATCAAACTTATAAGCTTATTTAATAGACAAAATTGTGAATAATAATTTATTATTTCTTTAGTTTATTTATTAAACCCTAGGCCTGTATAATTATGTTATACCCCTAACACCCGTCTTGGTGGCGTAGTTCGCTGACGCGCTAGTTTTGTCTTGAGACTGACTGCCCAGGACAGGGGGAGTGAGGTTCGAATCACGGTCGGGCGAACTTTTTACCTAAATGGCTTTCCACTCTCCCTCCACGCAAATGCGGGCTCACTTCCTCTATATTCATCCCTCCACGCAAATACGGGCTCACTTTCTCTATATTCAACCTTTCCTATTCCTAATACATTGGCGTAATTAGTACTTAAGCGTATAGCCCGAACGGGTAGTAAGAAGCAGTGCTATAAAAATGATATATACCCCTACCGGCGGGAACAGGGACTAAACGCCACCAAGCCCATCTAGTCTGGTTTGTCATGATGGGGAGGTCGGGGCTAAAATCCCAGACAGTTGCACTGAGGCTGATTTAACTTGAAAAGGTCTCCCATTCCTTTTACAGGAAAGCGCGGATATATTTTCATTAAATTCTACCTTCCTGAGCCATTCTAACATCAGTAGTGTTACTAAATTCGTATGGACCGTATGCGTAGTAAGACGCTGTGTAAATAGAAATAAAATTATTTGAAAAGTTTATGAGTAAATTTAAAAATAATTATTTGATATTTCCAGTTTTGTTCCACGATAAAACCCATTTCAATACAAAGTTCTGCTTTATTGTATATGCCACGATAAAAACTTAATGTTAACGTAACATAACATTAACGTAAAATAAATAAACAGTGTGAGATGGATCCACGTAACTTACAGTACGTAAAATAAATAAACAGTGTGAGATGGATCCACGTAACTTACAGTACGTAAAATAAATAAACATTGTGAGATGGATCCACGTAACTTACTGTACGTAAAATCTTGAGCAAAACATAAGACAGTAAATTTGGACTCTTTGAAAACAAACTGTTCTTTAAAATGAAACCGAAGTGTTAAGGATTGATTATGGTAAAAGTCCTTGCAATATAAGCTTACTGCAGCTACAAAATAAAGTGTGAGAATAACCTACGACGCTATGTTCACGTAACAGACTTTACCGAAGAAGTTGTCTGCATACCATAAACAAACCAATAAGTGCTAAATAGTAGTGTTTGTTTATGTCTCTCGCATTACGATTGGCTTTCTAGATCCCAATATGAATATAATAGAATATGATTTCTAGATCCCGTGACACCCTACGCTTAACATTTACTTAACATGCAAGTTCTCGCCTAGACTTTTTTTGCGTTAAATTAACTGCATCGGGATGACCTCCATTTACGTAAACGTTAATTTGAATGTGATCCCAACTTAAGATCCACAAGTCTTTAGGACCCTGGTTCGATTCTGGCAGTGTTGACGAAGGTAATATATATCTTTATATGGGTTGATCCTGCTTTACAATTAGTTAACTGTGTCTATGGTATAAGGTGTGGTTTGGGGCTATATAGATTTTCAAGTCATGTGACGATGAAATATGTGTGTTTAGAAGTTACACTAGTTTCCCCAATATCGAAATGTAAGGCTCTAGCATGATGTTAATCCTAAAAGTTAATGTTTATATTTGCGTCCGAGTGTCTCTACTATAATCAAAAGGTCCATATCATTAGTGACACGGCTTTTTAAAATGTTTGATAAGTAATCTAAAATAAATTCACTTGAGAATATAATTCAAAAATCCAAGTACTTACGTAAAGACAAAACAAGAACCATGGCAACTATCAATTTATAATCCATGGCTTCATGAATGAGCGCCATGACCAAAAACAAACATGTTTAGTATGAAATATTTACATTTTTCCGATTTATATCATTTTCGAAACAATAAAATAATCATGTTAACCTAAATACTGTGTAAAATTAGTATTGGTTCTACATGTTGTTGTCATGGATTATCAATAATACACAGCAATAGTTTAATTCATTATTTTATGTCAGAACGACGGTAGCATTGTTGTTTGATAAATTCATTGCCCTAAGCCACCCATTATGACACTCCTCACTACACAGCATGTACTTGCGTAGTTTGCTCAAATATGGACTAGCGCTGTGATCGCCGCGCTGGGCCGGTGACACAAATCTTGGAGCCCCAATATATTAATACCCTCAGGCGATACAACAACACATTACATTATGTCCCCGTGATGATACAACACTACAACACAATCATGATTCCGCTTGCGCAGGGCCGCATTTGGAGAGAGATGGCGCTCGTAGGCACATGAGATATAGCCCCCCCCTAACCCCCTTCCACCGAAACATCATACTGTTAATTTGTTAATATAATAATGTTGTACAGCTGTAGACATTTATTGCTACTATTTCCAGTATATTCCCTATAATAATAATAATAATAATAATATTTAGCACTTGTCTTACTACCCGTTCGTGTTATACGCTTTAAGTAATAATTACTCTAATGGATCAGGAATTGGGAAGGTTGAATTAGAGGAAGTAAAACCGCATTTGCGTGGAGGGAGAGTGGAAAACTATTTAAGAAAAACCACCCCCAGTTCACCCGACCGAGATTCGAACCTCGATCTCCCCGTCCTCAGCATATATTCCCTATAATATGACAATTTTTTATACTTACTAATATTCTTAGTGAAATTCCATCCAATAATCACCAAACCATATTGATTAGTTTGAAACAAAGTAATTAGTGAATGGCTATATTTTAGCATTAATGTATTTTTTTTTAAGCTATACATTATTTTTTCAATAATTATTCTTTGAAAAACATTTAAATATTTTAAATTTCCATTGGCCTATTAGTTACAAAAAGATAATCTGTTTAACACAAAATAGTTCCCTATTAATATTTTTTACGATGTCAGTATTACATTTTAGAAAATGTCTCTATTAACTGCTGAAAGTTGAGTGCTTCGGTTAGATCTCTTTCAATTTCCACAAAAGCAGGCGTGTTTAACTTATCTTCCACCATGAAGGTGTGTAAATAGTTTTTCAGAGGTTTCAACGTTGAAAACGATTGCTCTCCACTACAATTTATAATGGCTGTGCTTAAAATAATCCTTAAAATAATGTCTACATTTGGGGATATGTAATGCAATTTTTTTTAATCCCTAACAGGGAATCGGGGTCAGGCTCACTAGATGTGTTTATTAACAAATTCCTAAATTGAACACACATCCTCCGGAAAATAATCTTGTAAGTCGTTTTTGTATTGCTTGGCAAGTTCCCTGCAGCTTGAAATTATTTCGTTATCTTCAATTGAAGAACTTCTATATTAAAGAACTTTGTAGAAGCTATGTTGTCATGCGCATGTTTTGCTCCAGATTGTTCCTGATTGTGACCCCCACCCCGTTTTTCCTGTCTCTCCTTTTTCCGGGTTGTGTAGTATATATAGTGGTGGCTGGGCAACCGGTCGTCACTCTGGGACTAAATCGTATTTGGAGAAGGAGAAGCTCCGGCTTCGATTATATTAAAATAATGTAAGATCTAAATTCTTTTTCGGCTTCTTTAACTTTTCTTTTTATCTAAATTAATTTTCTAAATTCCTTTTTGGCATTTTCTTAATAACTTTAAAATATAATAATTGTAAATTTCGTTCTTACTTTTTCTATGTTAATTAGTCGCAGGGTCTAGGCCTTTTATATCGCTAGTCGATCTGTATTTTGTTCCGGGGTAATGATCGATTATAAACCTTTGGGTGTTATCGATATTTTGTCTTTGAATATATTATCGATCTCGTATGTTGTTACTATTCTGATATTTGGTTTCTTTTTGTTGGGTAAAACTTAAAACGTGGTCGCGGGAACATTAAACTTATAGAACGCAAATAAACGATCTGTTTATCAACGACGTCCCAATATAAACGTATAACTATTTATTATTTTACCAAATATTGTGGAATTGTATCAAGTAATGTAAATAAGTGGATAGAATTTAGGGTAAATATTATATTGTTTGTTTAAGCGTGTTATTGGTTTATATTCTGGGTGTTAGTGGGAAATATACTCTGGTAATTAACTATTTAAGGATAACTTAGTTGATGATAAGTTTTCTCTAGTAAGTTAATGAACTCATGACTAATTTTGAGATAACCTTTTAACGAGCTGAAGCCATTTCATGCTATATGGTTTGTTTGTGATAATGACGCTCAAGTTAAATTATTGTTGTTTTCTATTATATAAACTTTATAATTTTGTTAATAGTACTCGAACCTTTTGATAACGTCTCAGATATTTTGTGAATATCATTTATATCATATTTTTTATATATTTTCTCACAATATTGAATGTTTTTCAAATAAATACCACCATGACACAAATCGTCACCCGAGAATGCAAGTGTTCTATGTCCAATTTTTCACTTTTGTGTAAAAGAGCATTGAAGTTTGACCTTGTGTATAAAACCAATGTTACTAGAAGACAACTCGAGCTTGTAACTTCTTAAGTAATTATTTAATAGTCTCAATTTCACCACAGGTGGATCATATGCATTCTAAATAAACGTATACACCAAATATCTCAAATTTAACCATTTTGGAGATAGAACACTTGCATTCTCGGGTGACGAAATCCTGCTCTAATTCATAATATTGTTCCACCATACCCTAGGTATATGAGGTTAAGTTATATGTTAGTTCTTTTATGGTAAACTTAATGCAGCAGTAAATATCTTTTTTTACTAACTCTTGAGATAGACCGTTCGTATATTTAATTCCGCAACTGGTGGGAGTTGCGAGGTCTGGTTTTCGAATGTTTGGCCTAAAATATTCAAAGCACAGAACTCCAAGCACTCGCTCCTATTGTCCCCCTTTTTTGACCCTATTATATTTTGTTGTCTTTTGGACCTCCTGCTTTTATTTAATTCAGTTAAGGATGGTTCATTTCCAAGATCTAATATTTAACCGAGCAAAGCAAATTTGACCATTACTCAAAAGGTTTGAGATAAATAAACAATAAATATACCAAAACATTTAATATACCTATATTTAAATTATCTACAGTCTCTGCTTAATCATTTGTGACCAGAGTCCAAACATTTCAATAAAATAAAATAAATTATTAATATTATACCGAAAGAGAATTTAGAAGACAGTAAGAAAATAAATAAGTCGAAAGAGAATTTTTCTTACATTTTATAAATAATAACCGAAGACTCAGCCTCATCCAACTATTATCGAAGCATGTCCAAGAGTACTCTATCATTTTAAAAACCAGTCTTATATATCATTCAGTACAGCTCACGGAACATAGAACGAAGGAAAAACACGTGGAGGGGTGGTAATCCAAAGAGATTAAACAAGGGGAGGAATCCACACGCGATGGAATCTTCCATACGTTTATAGACCACTTGGAAACAGCCTGGACACTGGGGTGAAGAGTCTCTTCTTTTCTTCTGAAGTTCTTTGGCCCGTGTTTTTTCCGCGTGGACATTGTGGCGGCGCCGGCTCAGTCTATCGTGGCATGTTGTTGATGCCGGGCGCGTTATTTGTGGCTGGGAGTGTAGTGTCCGTAGCTGGCTCAACTGGGGTCGACATCCGTGCAATGGGGTAAGTCTCTGTTTTACGACTTATATGTTTGTACTTGTAGCAAATGCTACAAAAATATATGGACCTTTACCCCATAATATCAAAAATATAAAAGAAAGCGACTACATGCTAAATTTAAAATTAAACCCCACAAAGATTACAAGAGTAAGAAAGTTAACGTCTCACGTCAATCAGGTCCAAAAAGAGAGTGAATGAGATAATGGCGTCACCTTTACCGACAGCAAGTCATATCTTAGGAGAGGCCAATCAGAGACAAGAACGCAATACAAAAGGACCAATGGCATTGTAGTTATTACTGCTAACTTTTACAATATACTTTGAAACTAAGTACGAGTATAAACAAAAGTAACTATAAATAACAAAAAAAAAACCCATTACAATTAAATTAATTACATTTAAAAAATACGTACATAGAGATTCAATTATTAAAACACGATTATTAAAATTTTAGTTTTATTAATTTACCTCCAGATCACCACGTAATGAGAAAGTAATACAGAAACAATTTTTAGTTCAATTTTAGACAGTTAGGCTTCGCTACTCGCCACTACTAGAAGATTCAAGGTCTATCAGACTATATCAATGGCAATCTGTACACCCCACAGTTCCACCGCTCTTGCTGTCCACACATACTCTATATTCTGTAATCGTGGACGAACTGCTCTCAAGCGATTATTAGTCTTCTTTAATGTTTGGTAGTCTACCGTCTCTATGCGAAACAATGTTAGTTACTCGCTATGCACGACAAATATTAGTACATGAAAATTAATATTTTTCCACACTTACGTAAGTTATATCGAACATTGAATAAACGTGGACAAATAACTCACATGTAGTCCCGATTTCATTTTGTTATTTGTATTCATTTTCTAACCTTCACTAGGGGGTCGACTGACCCTTTAAACCCTCCTTCCCCCCTTGAATCCACGCTTTTGCCTGAACATAGTCTTGCAGTGATTTAAACAGAGCTGCAACACTTCCAATATCAATTGTTTCACTTTTAAAAGTTTTCTGACTTTACAGAACTTAATCATGACTTACTCCCAAAATATCATTAAAACACATTCTCTACTTTAGATAACTTGTTCTCCAAACCTCTAGCTTGTTGGCGGGTGATTGGTTTTTCTGTTTCATTTTCAGATATATTTCCCAATGTTAATATAATTTTTGGGAAATACTTTAAGAGTGCTTCTAAAGCATCAGCTCTATCTGACCATATTGCTATCGAAAGTGATTTCACTACTAGACAGTCATCCTTAAGAACATCTTTAAAGATACTCCACCAATGAGTGGAAGCTGAGAAAAAGTTATACACAGTTTGCACAATTAAAAAAAAACAGTTTTACCCCACGCTTCAACTGCTTTTACCCCCACTAAATTGAGTGAATGGGCAAAGCAAGGAATGTACTCTGCAAGTTCCCAGTGGCTTTTATCCGTGCTTGTAGTCCAGAATATATGCCGGACATGTTAGCTGCATTGTGATAGCTTTGACCTTGGCAATCCCTAATCTATATGTTGTGTATTTCCAACACATTCATTACAGCAGTTGCTAACTCTTCAGATTTATGACCAGTGTTTGGTAAAAAATTTAAAACCTCTCAACAGGCTCATCATTGGGTTGGACATGGCGTACAGCTAGAGTTAACTGGCCAACATATGTTATGTCTGATGTGGAGTCAATTATAAGAGAGTAATACTTGGATTGTTTTATTTCTGTAACAATCCTTTGCAGCACAGAATCTTCCATCATCGTTATAAACTCGTTGCAGGTAAAATGCGAAAGGTAGGATGTACTACCTTGACGTTTGTTCCCAATCCTGGCTATATGTGGAGATAAAAAAAAATATTTAATTGAGCTACTAGCTCAAGAGCACCCAGATATGCCCCATTTCTGCTAGAACCAAATACATGGTCGTGTCCTCGGAAAGTATATCCTCGTGTCGCTAAGTATTTAATGGTAGCAAAAATACGCTTCAATACCTCTTGCCTCCGTTTCACATGCCTCCAAAAGTTTGTTATCAATACGCGCTGCCATCTTAGTTCGAGAAATAAAGGATAAAATAGAGTTGCTTTGGATTACAGAATTTTCATGGGATTGTAATGAAATAGTAGCGTTTTTCCCATCGTTAAAGCCACCAGTAAAACTTGTTGAAGAAGCATTTCCAAACAATTGGCAGTAAGCGCATATTACAAATTCTTTCGAAGGAGAATAAACAAGCCAGTCACGTGTTCTTATCTCACCATTTTGAAGGCGTTTTTTGAAGTAGCCTTCATTACAATACCTTTTTATACCACAGCCACCGAAAACACGTTTAGACATGAATAGACCAGAGTCAATATTTTGTTTGAAACTTTTATGTGTAATACACTCACGTGTGTACTTGTCTGGCTTCCACAGAGCTGGATCACTTGACACAAGTATGGCAGGGCTGTCATCACTTTGCAGGTCTATCACTTGCTTTATTGAAGGCTCAATGCGCTCAATTGTTGAATTCGTAGGCTCATTTTCATCACAAACTACATTATCTATATCAACTATATATTCACCATATTCCACGTCTTTCACATCTGTTGTATCAAGCACACTGATTGCACTTGTGCTAGGACCTTTGGGTTGAAAAATTTCCAACTGATTTTTGGGACTTTAGTCAGTAGCTTTCCCTCCTTCTCTTCCTTTTTCTAAATTCAGCACCACTAGCTTTTTTTAAACATTGTAGTTTTTAGAAATCAACATTAATTTTTTACTTAAAAACACAGAACAGGGAACACGACAAATATGTAACAAAATCTTGCAACTTGCAACTGTGTGTGACGCGCTGATTTGACTACTTTTGTTTACTTAGCGGAAATCGTCTAGCTAGACCATTGTCCATTGGACAAATTTATATTAATCAACCTGAAGGAGTGACAGCTTTCTCGTGGCATCGTCCATAAATTATTTCATGCTATTTTGTGCTACTTATAAAACCCCATCCCGCCCCTCATTTTCACACATTTACACTTAGAGGACTCCCCTAAATGACATCCCATTTTGAATTTTTTTAAAAGACGCGTTCCAGTTTCTTTTAATTAATAATTTTGCAATAAAATCGTCCAATGTTCGTATACCACTGCATTGCACATATTTAGAAATAGGTGCTTGTAGTCACAGCCGTAACCTGGCGATAGCACCATTGTGCTAAATGGTTGTTTTCGTTTATATCTGGCACGACTTTGCATGAGGGACTCAATTATTAGCCGATATATGGCAATAGTAGACACAATAAAACTCTAACAATACACAAGCGCTGTATAACAAGCACTCTTCCGCCACAGCTGAGTCAGTGTGTTGTTTTAGATAGAATTATGTGCATCCATGTTGAAGACAAACTGATCTTCCTGATTATTTTTGGCAACCAGCCAACAATCATAATGCTCCACACCTAATCATGGATATCAACAATACTTTACAATTAAAAATACATGGAAAAAATATCTTCAACAATGTAAAATATATGTGCTCTTGTGATTAAACCATGTATAAGAGTAAACATTTAATAAAGAAAGAGAGAGAAAAATTTGAGTCACTTGTTTGTCTTATATTTTTAGTAGTCCTTATAATTCATTAAACTACTATTCCTGCTAAGACTCACTATCACTAATACACTATAGGATTAATCAAAGATTAATCAAGTTTACAGAAGAAAATAAATTATAATAATATTTTACTTGACCAGAAGCAATTTATTTTGAATTGAAAATATACATATATATGGTTGAAATTGAATTATAAAATCCGACCTTTCTTTAACATAATAAAATAATAGACTCTGTCATAACTAGACAATGAAACGTATAAACAAATATTATTATGATACACTCATTTTACTCTTTATTATATTTACAATTAATTATTTTGAAGAATCTTCTTAATTGAAGATTTGAATGAACAAGATTGATTCTTGTGGCTTACATTTAACATATGTTGGCTCAATAATGGTTGGAGATTCTGGTAGGTGTAATTTGATGTTACTAAACCAAAACACCACTCAACAAAATATCAGGAAAAATTCTGGTGAGAGGTTGATTGGAGTAATTTAGATGAAGTAATGTTGGGCAACTCCCACATTCATTACTGTAATTTCCTCGTACATCCGGTTATTATTTAAAATGAATTGGTGATATGAAGCTTAATGGTCACCTTTCGTCTACCCGACCTAAATAAATTTGACGTAATGTTTTAGTAAAGATAAAGAAGCGATGTACATAAACACTATTTAATTTTGTCCCTTTTTTCGGAGCCACAAAAAATGCCAACCATCTACAAAACAAAAGTCAAAGAACGTAGAATATAAACAACACAGACAAAACATTATTAGAGGCATAGACAAATAAGAAGCCCTGTTATGAAACAATAACTAACAAGTCCATCTATTGAACACAATATGACATTCTCCCGCCTTGAGTTTCTAACTCAAAAACAAGAACACATATTAAGGAACTCTCACAGACAATATCACTTTGACGAAGTTCAGGGTATTTGAGTCATTCTTCCTTTTAACACTTAAACACAAAACGTAATAATTTTACTATGTTAAATATCTTGCTGGAGTAGTAATCTTTCTACCCTTTCTGGTCCGTTTGTCCAAAAGGTATCTTTTGGAGGTTTTTGATCTCCCTCTTCTAAAGAAGTATCTGTCGGTACATTGACAAGCTAGAGGGCGTACCTTTAGGTCTTGAGTTTTATTCTGTTGCCTCGAGACTATACAATCGTTGAATAGGCCTCATGACAGCGCCTGTACCTGTTCTCAGCCGAAACAGTCGATGCACTCCATCACGTCCAGCATACAACTCTTCTAATACAGCTAAAGGCCAGTCCAGCCGTTTGAGGTTGTCACTCCCGATGAGAAACACTTCACCAACCTTTAAAGGATATTCATTCTTGCTCTTTGAGTTTTCAGCCAGCTGACCCAGATATTCACTGCGGAACCTCTCCCTCAAAACTTAACGTAGTTTTTGCAAGTACCTTGATCTCTTCTTCAGATCAGTTGTCCCCAATTGGTCACAATCAGGCACTCCTACTTCTTTGAGGTCCTGAAGGAATAAGGCCGGTGTCAATGGAGTTAGGCTGTCAGGATCATCTTATACATAGGTCAAAGGTCGTGAATTCATTATAACCACACAGTCACATAGAACAGTTGTCAGTTCCTCAAAAGTCAGCCGGGCTCTTCCAAGTAATCTCAAAAGCAAGGATTTCACTATACCAATAAGGCGCTCCCACCAGCCACCCCACCATGGAGTGGCAGGAGGATTGAATTTCCAAACAATTCGTTGTACTGAGCTGAAAAAATTAATTTTCTCCCAGTCCAATTGTGAAAAAGCATTAGCTGTACCTACAAAGTTAGTCCCGTTATCACTGTACATGATAGACGGTCTTCCACGTCGAGCCACGAATCTCCTCAGGGCCTGTATGAAGGCATCCGAAGACAATGCAGATACTAGTTCCAGGTGGACAGCACGATACACTGCACAAGTAAAAAGGCATGCCCAGGCTTTTCTTCCATCTCGTGGGTAAAGTGGACCCGCCAGATCCACTCCTGTGACTTCAAACACTAAAGTGTCACGCACTCTGTCTTCAGGTAATGGTGGCACAGACCGATAAAAATATGTGCCTGCAAATCGCTTGCACACAGTGTATTTCATAACAAAAGAACGAACGGTTCTCCTACCCTTTACAATCCAGAACCTTTCTCTAAGTAAGCTCAAAAGACCCTGCACTCCCACATGGTTTGCCTTGACATGTGTCTTATGAATCAATCTGGTGACCACTGGATGATCAGAAGGCAATAAGGCTGGATATCTTAAATATGACACATCCTCCCGTTCCGATATTCATGTTTTTAGACTGTGACCTAGTCACAACCTAACATAGAAGAAATGATAACTCACACCAGGGCGGCCCAACTTGACTCGTTCGGACTCCACTACAATGCACGCCGGAGACGCTCGTCATCACAACATCAACATTTGACTGAATCGGAGCTTCTCACCTCATCGCCGGGCGTGTGGTTGAGCTCCCCCTCCCCCACCACTCCGCCCAAGTGGAAGACAGTGACTACAAGTATGCGCGCGTCGTTCTGCCGCAATGCAGATAAAATACTTCCACGGACTATTTTTCAATGCGCTTACCTCGCTCATTGGCTATCGAGATCATTCTAGAAATATCCCCCCCCCCTTGTGTTTGTTCCTTGCTCTGAGAGCACACGGTTTCTCTGATTGTATATAATGGCGTGAGCCCGGAGAGAGGACACAGATTACGCTCCGGGCTTTCGAGGGTAAGCAGCCTAACCTTGTAGGCTCGACTCTAAGTTCCAAATTCCATTTTGGCTTTAATCTTTTACTTTTCAAAATTCAGTTTATATCTATCACCAAAGAACTTTGTAACTATACATTTCGTCAGCCCTTATGGCTAGGTTTTCTTTATAGACGTTTGGTCTCCTCTGGTATTTTGAAATC
>CABEEJ010000963.1:8981-21908 GCA_901482245.1 Timema douglasi | reverse complement strand
TTAATGTGAGGATTATTTATATTTGCCGCCTTGTTTTTGCCAAGGTTAGAGAAATGTGGAACCGCGAGTCGGCGGCAAAGTTCATTATTGTTTGGACGCCATGATAGGTGATAGAGTTAGGTTAGTTCTTTGTATATATTTTTCTAGTGTATATCCTTATATATTGATTAATTGTGGGACCGCGGGCCACCCAGGGCTTGCGTCTCTAAGGACGTATTATTTGCCATTTAAACTTTTGGTTTTCTCAAGTGTATTTAAAACTTAGACAAATGTCGAATAATAGCATAGGGTTAGTGCCATTATTTAGGGCATGAGCTGGTGGCTCGCCCAATGTTGAAAATCATGAGGAGGGATTGTCTCTCGGCTCATATTGACAATTGGCCCTTTTTTTGTATTATGTGTTATTAGTAAACTGGAGACCAATTTGTTAGGGTTTTTTGTTGCCGTTTTATGCAGACGCCATTTTGAAGGTGGCTGATTCCAAGGAGCCGCCTGTTGCTTTTGTTGTTGTAAGACCCTTCAGGCCCCGGCGGTATCCCTTGTGCCTCGCAGCCCTTCTGGCTTGCGGGCTCTCTATAACTCCTAAGTGTCACTCCCCCATTTAGTTGTATCTTGTTTTCCCTTCAATAAATTATAACTCTCTTGTGCCAACCTCTGTCTGTCATTTCTTTTGGTGGAAAATGCTGGGGGTATGTTACAAGACGTAGAACATCTTTGGCGTCCACAAATAAATTCAGTGACTTGACAGTTTCAGATTTCGAGTCTTGGAAGGATTCTTTCTGAATAAATCTAATGACAAGGATTTCGGCCTCATCCACTTCAATGGCACAAAGATCACCCCTTATCTTCGATTGCTTTCTGCAATTACAAATGAATCTGAGCACCCATCCCACAAGACGGAGAATTTTGTGGTACTGAGAGAATAATCGGTAATACCACTCACTATTGGTGTTCACATTTGGTAGAGTCGTAACCGCACCTATTCGTTTTTCCTGGTAGACAACTTCTTCCTCAACAGAAACAACTTCCATAGGCCATTGATCTGGAGGCAGCTTTAGCCATTCAGGCCCCTCCCACCATCTCACGTGCATCAATTTCTTAGCAGAGCATCCTCGACTGGCTAGATCTGCTGGGTTAAGTGGACCTGGAACGTGGCGTCAGTCTTCTTTTGCCGTCAATTGTATAGTCTCTTGAGCCCTATTACGTACAAAAGTAGCCCACTGCTCCTCTCTTTGTATCCACGCTAAAACCGTACTCGAATCACTCCAGAAACAGAAATCCGACACAATCAAATCTAAATGTTCCACTATGGAGAAAAACAGTCTAGCCCCAATAGTAGCGCCTAAGAGCTCCAGACATGGTATAGTGGTCTTCTTGATAGGCGCTACCCTGGCCTTAGCCTGAACAAGTTGAACTTCAATGCAAAGTTCAGTCTCCGATCTCAAATACACAACAGCACCATATGCATCTTGACTGGCATCGCAGAACGTGTGAAGACTATGCTTCGCGTTCTTCTGGGTGATATATCTGGGAATTTCAATTTTCTTCAAACATTGAAGTCCCTTAGTCCATTTTACAAAACTCTCCTTTTCCTTTGTAGGAACTTCTTCATCCCAGCCCAACTTAGAGGCCCACATCTGTTGAATCAACAGTTTTGGGATCAATGTTACAGGAGCTGTGAAACCAATTGGGTCATACAATTTATGGGCAACAGACCTAGGGGCACAATAATTTTAAATCCGCTACACTCTTAACTCTCAATTTAACTACTCCTTACTTAAAACTTGTTCATTTAGAATGTTTCCTAAAATGTATTACAGGGACACGCTTCACACAGTGGTGGATCTAAGGAGAGGGCGTTTTAATTTATTGTTTAATGCACTATAATAATTATCTTATTGCCACAACCGCGAAACAAACAAATACCTTAAAGTGGGGATACTTTATGACTGGCGGTATATCTTTGTGATGAGGGGGGCGTGATTATGTTATTTTGGCAGATCTCAAAACCAGTTTAAGCCAATATTGGAAACCTACAGAAACACTTGGCAACACCTGTGAGAGCGCCATTGTGTGTCCGTGGCAGGAAATTAAAAAATGAGAGCTATGCTCCCTTCGTCACAAATATACCTCACCAGTCACAAAGTATCCCCACATAACGTTAGTAGTTTAATTAATATTTTTTGTTCTTTCTACAGCTTACGCAAAAGCATTATTATGAAAAAGTATTATTAGAATCGTTTGATACTACCTATCTAGTATATTATTGTATTACTGAGCAAATAATAATAATTTCATGATAGTTTGACATTAATCACATTTAGTCAATGTTTGCAATAAATAAGCTTCTTTTATCTGTCATCACCTCTCTTATTATAGATTCCTTGTAGTCTACTCTTGTTGCATCGGACACGACAAGCAAATATTTCTCTTGGAGTGACGTCACTTCAGGCAATGGGTTCCTTTCAATAATAGCAAAGCTATATATTAACATAATTAGAAATAGAATAATACTTTCAATTTTATATAAAGCATTGGCACGTATATTCCATTCACGGTAGGAATTACTCTCTGAAAGGTCTTTTTTCCTACCAATATCCTACTATATAGTAGATTTATGGTAGGGAAAAAGGCCTTTCAGAAGTCAATTCCTACGGTGAATGGAATATAAAGACAAAGGTCCTTGGTTTCAATTCCAGTATCTAAATGTATTTAATATATATGTGTTAACGGTGGTATACCAATGACTATTTCAACCAATAATTGTCAAACATGAACAATTGATTATTGTGCAAGCATAAAACGCTGATCCAGAGCGACCGATGGTCTTGGTTCTGATAGCTATTCAATGTCCACCGGCCTCACACGCCAGTTCAGACTCTACCTTAAGCTAGTGATAATTAATTACCCTGAGCACAAAATTAATCATGTATATTTAGTTCAGTGGTAGATCATTTATGTTCTAAGACAAAGTTCTTGGTTTTGAAACCGTGGTCTAGTTGTCATTCTTCAACTTTATTTAATAAAAAGGTAAATTACCCCCATTAATGGAAGTATATCTTTACCATTGATTATTCCATTCGGCTGAATTTGTTTATAATAATGTAAAGGAAAATGTTTCTCCTGTTGCACAACAGACTGGTCCTGTTGGTAAGTATTCAATATATTTTAATATAAGTTTCCTTGACTTTGACGAATATTAATTCTTCCTTGGACCATAGAGATCATTCATGCTTATTTGTTTTTTATTTATTAAAAAGACTTTGGTAAAATGTATGAAAATCAAAGAGAAAAGCGTTAATCAAATGGTGTCTGACTGCTCTTATCATAAAGCGAAAAAAGTTATTTTGGTTTCCTTTTACTATTCTTCTTACTGAAGTAATAATGGCATGCAATGAAACAAATTGCTATCTAGATTTTCTCAGTAACAAAAACCATTTTATTCATCCAGACTGGATATTTGACACTCTTCGAGGCGACAAACAGGAAGTTCTCGTCAACGAATTTTTGATGGTTAGTCTAACTCCACCAAAAGTAAATTATATATTTCTCTCTTTTGAAAAATTAATATTAGGCATATAAAGACAAGTTGAGATGGAAGTCACAGCTAGTTGAGGTGAGAATGATAAGTCAAAGTGGGATTAAAGTCACTTCAAGTTAATGTAATGAGTTAATAGCAATGTGAACATTTTTCAGTAAGATTTTAACATCATTGAATCTCAGGGGAAGGAGGTGTATTTGTCTGATCTGCAGCAGACACGACGTTAATGACACATTCAACCAGTGGCGCACTCTGAAATGTACTTTGGGGTGGAAATTTGATCAAGGCTGCGCAAAGGAGGAAAGGGGAGTATAGCCCCCTAACTTCTGATAACCAAGATAATTTATTAATATCAAATGACTTCAGAAGACATTTGGAGATATTTTGTTGATAACCAAGGGCAAGGAATTAAAATAATTAAGTGGCCTACTTTAAAATGTATCGACGCTATTATTTTTGTACTTTTTTTTTTACAAATTGGGTATTATTAAGTTGTAAGCCTGTTCTTAAATTATGAGTAGAAGAACTAAAATATAGAGCACTGAAGATTTATTGAATCTAAAGGCTATATTTTAAAGTTATTATATAAAATAATTGCGGGAGGGGGGGTAATGCCCCACCTGCTCCCTTCTGAGTGCATCCTTGGATTCAACCACCAAGCGCTATAGTCGATACGTGAATGTAAGAATAAAACAGGAATCGTTCTGATTGCTTTATTGGAACTAATTTAAGTAGCTGGACATTTTTTTCTGTCAAAAAAAAATTAATATTTTTTATTTTTCATCACTAAATACAGGCACACTTCTTCTGAAAACAGCCTATTTCATCATATCCCTTATATATTGAGGTATTAATAGGTCTTGTGTTCAACGTCACATTACAAATAATATTTAATACCGCAGGCTCTGGAAGGCAGCGGGCTGCGTAAAACGGACCCTCGTCTGGAGCAAGTGATGAAACTGCTCGACGACTTCTCTAGGGAGCCTCAACGAGAAAATGACGGGCCCACATCCCCGTTATCAGTTCGTCTTAATCCGGAGGTATTTAAAGAGTAAGCGTCGTGCACCATTAAATCAACACTTAATTATATTTTAAACATATGTATATAATATATGTAAACATATGTATATATATATAAAATATGTGTTTTAAACACCTAGTTTGGGTATGTTACAGAATAATATCTCCCAACGTCCGACTCATATCTCAGGCGTTCACCAATCAGCTAATAGTACCGGATTTCACCGAGTTCTGCGATCAAATCAAGATGTTCTACGACAAGTGTAAAACGAACCAGGATGGGAAGGTGAACAGCGCAGGCCTAATAATAATCCATCGGATACCCTACCCTGTAAGGTAGCAAACTTACCTTGCATTATTCTGCTATGGGGAGGCTTAAAGACAGGTCTCATAGTGTCATCCATCAAAGTAGGACTGCTACCTTTCAGGGAAAACGAGTGTACCTTGGGCCATACTTTAACAATCAAACCTACCGCCATTAAAACTAAACGGATCAATTTAATAATAGTACAAAAAGATTTTCACCACGTCTTACTACCCGTCCGGGATGTACGCATTTTAATTATACTAATGGGGTAAAGATGAGGAAGGTAAAATTTAGAGGAAATGTATCCTCAGTTTCTTAGATATAGTGTGTGTGGGAAAGCATTTAGGGAAAATCACCCTCAATGAACCCGGCTGGGAGTCGTACCCCAACCTCCCCGTCCCCAGCGAACCAGACTAGATGGGCTTGATGTTTAGTCCACGCGCCCCAACACATGTACTATCTGTATACGGGTTCGTCTCTATCTTTATTTAGTGAATATCTAGGAGCTAGGGCTGGGTGTGTAATGTTAGGCGTGATGTCTTATCTGATATACGGCGTGTTTAGAAGGTCCACGTTATAGATGTTTGAGTGACCAGATGGAGGGGGCGGTGGGAGGAGGGAGTAAAAAGATTCAACTTCAACTTGACTTCAACAAAGGGTTTAAAGCTCGGCCGGGGGAATTGACAACTTTTTTTTCATAAACAATTATCAACTTTACCTTTGCGCAAATTCGGGCACGTTTAAGCTAAACTATACCTTACTCATCCCTATTCCATTGGTGGTGGCTATTCGGACTAGAAGCACCAAAATATATTTAAAATCTATGATATTACGAATCGCCAAACTTACTTACGGATTAAAAACAAACATGAGCTATCAACTTATGTTCCTTGACCCTGCTTAAGAATGCTCAAACTAGTTTTTATTTTATTTTATTTTAGAAAATATTAGGTCTTTCACTTAACAAACTTTTGTTCTAAAACGAACGTTGTTTTGGGTATCTCTATACATTGCTCTTCAAATAATAATGCCAGATTTATTGAGGTTTTGAAGTAAAGCCTCAATCAACTCTAATAAATACGTTACTGCTTATTCTATAACGTCGACCTCGGTGGTCTTGGGGTAAAGTGCTCGCCTCAGGACCAGATGTTTGTGGGTTAGAACCCAGCTGAGGCCGAAGGTTTTTTCTTGAACGAGTAAAGATCATAGCTCAACATCCTTCGGAGGGGAAGAAAAGTCGTCAGTTCCATGTGGCAGGTAAAAGAACCCTGGAAGGTTTGTGAAAATACCTCTCCTGGGAAAATTAATAGGCTCTTCCTTACTCGCTAGTAGCAATTCATTAGAGTATAACCCTTACGGGTAGTAAAACGTGATGCTAACTATTTTAAAACCATGAAAATGTTAAGGAAGGTCCTCAACAATATATTTATTTTAGAGCAAACGTTTGCTGGCCAAGAAACTGCAGATATATTCCCAATAAAATAACGAAACGTTTATAACAATACTAAACGCTCCCGAGCACTCTTAATGCTCTAATAAATAGCCTCCCCTCTGACCCTTTAGGTGGCGTCGTACATCCCTCAGCTGGCCAAGATGACCTCCAGTTACTGGGGTGTGAGTGTCTGTACCATAGACGGACAAAGGTGCTCGTTCGGTGATACCAACATTCCTTTCACCTTGCAATCTTGCAGGTAACTGAAAGGGCCTTAAGGGCAGCGTCTCCTTAAATGTAAATATCCTCACACTGCTGTATTTAATATGGGGATACCAGTACAGAAGCTTCAAAACCATTAAAACGATCCTCAATAATCTTATAACGTCCTGTTGTGACCATGTTAGAAAATAACTTTATTTGCTTGAGAAAGAGTGTATGTGTTTCTAACCATTTACTTTGATCTAAGAACTGCAACATTGAATTTGATAGGAACAGGTCCATTCCGGATAATCGAAATTTTGGAAATATTTAACAAGCTTGTATAATAATAGAAATAGTACACCGCATAGACTTTCTTGCCCCTTTGCCTAAAAATGGAGACATTTACTTAAAGCTCGTGGGACATTGTTTCACAAACATAATGGAAAAGAGAATCACATTCTACCAAAGATAATAAATTAAAATATAATATATACTGTTACAGAAACAAATGAGAAAAATACATATGTTCACCAAAGAGCATAGTAATCAACTTTCTTTTCCTGACCTCGATTTGAAAATTATATTTGTCAATAACTCAGAAACTATTAGTTTTATAAAATTATATTTCAAATAAATGTTTATTATTTTTAATATTGTCACAACTTTGCAAACTATGTTATTTCGTGTCTCAAATATTTGTGGATATATGGCCAAAATTGGAAATTTTATGCTAGTGTAAAGTATAATTAAATTAATTTTGATGGGAAAATGAGAACCGCTATTTTGTTTGTAATGCTAGACAATGTTTAAAAACCAAATTTAATCAAAATTGTTAAAGCGAATTTTGGAAAAATTGATTTATTCTATTTTCACTCTTCATTAAACTACCCTTTATTTTAGGGTTAGATATCTAATTCCAAATACTTCTCAGAGGGAACCTTATGAAAATCTTTGATACCAAGTTTTATCCCGATCGGTAAAATGGTTTCGGCTCTAGTTCGAGATACAGACACATACACACAGACAGACAGACGACATCACGAAAACAACTTTTTCTGTTTTAGGGCGTCTTGAAACGTCGATATTTATCATAATATTGAGCTAGATTTTTCTGACGATCACAATACTTCTCTGTACTGTAATTTTCAGCACATTATTGTAAATCAAGCTTTTCAGTAAATATTTATTCACTTATGTTTAGTCGAAAGGGGGTTACGAATAAACCAGAATGTAGCATGTGAGTGAATAAACAGCTTTATAGCGTATATGAATAATTTTACAATAGTTATCTTAAATAGCTCAAGGATCTCGGAAAATGCAGTGATTATTATTTATCTTATATATTTTAGATGAAATATGACTTTTGACCCCAAACTGTCATATAAATTTACATAAAAATCTTATTAGAAATAATAAAGAAAAACAACAGACTCGGACGTACATTATTTTTTTGTTTTGTAATTAGTTCCTTTCAAGGTCATAAGACAATGTTTGGACCATTATTATGTGATAGGGTGCGATCGCGCGACTACAAAATAAAATAGAACCCATTGGTTGCAATGAGAGGTGGCCAAACTGGAGCACGAGGGTGACACGAGCTACTCGCTTGAAAATACAGGGTGTGGCAAAAAGTGTTGACACATTTAATGGTACTATATATTCACTATTTTAACTACTAGATTCTCCAAATTAAACTAAAATAACAATAACCGATTAACAATTTTATACACACTTTGATTATTCATTTTTTAAATCATATTTTTAAGATTGCTGACATTATATGCAATACATATTTTTATGCGCTCCTCAAAACTTGACACGACTTTGGTCAATGTATCTTGTTGAATTACTTCAACTTCCATCACGAATCTAAGTTCCTCCAGATTGTTTTTGGGGGAGTCGCATGAATATGACTCCTTAAGGTGCGGCAGAAGGGAGTGCAAGTATTTTTCAGTTTTTATAGAATATAAATTTGTTGGCAAAAATTAATCAAATATTTATCCAGTAGCAACATAGAGTTTAGTTTTCTGCACATGCTAATATCAACATATCTTGAATATCTGTCAAAAGTGTCCTGAAATGTTGTCAAAACATTTTAATTAAAGAGAAAATGTTTTGACAACTTTCCTGGACACCCTTGATAGATATTCAATAACTGTTGATATTAGCATGTGCAGAAAACTAAACTTTACATTGATATTGGAGAAATATTTGATTTATTTTGGCCAAACAAATATAATGCTATAAAAACTGTAAAATTAGTCGTGCGCCCTTCTGCCGCACCTTAACATTCCCCACAAGAAATTGTCCAAAGCTGGTGAGCGTTGTGACCAGGTTATTTCCCCAATTCGTGTAATGAAATGCCAAGGAAACCTCCACTGATGATGGAACTTTCCTACCCCGGAATTGCAATGTAAGGGCAGTAATACCAACCAACAGCACGTGATTCCAGCGAGATGGGACAGTGGCCATACAGCTCTAACATCAATGGAGGTTCAAACTAATTCTGGAAAATTTGAAAAATGACACTAGGACATGGGTATCAAACCCGGGACCTTTAGCTTAACCCAAGGTCGTTCTTCACTCATATTTAAGGCAGAGTCTATTATGGATGTGCGGAAATAGTCGCCTACAAATGTGTGATTTTTATTAAGATCTCGAGCTATCAGATAACGAAGCCACCCTCGACTCGGTAGATGGCTTATTGCTGTCATTTATACAATTATTATAATTGTAAGGGATTGAATATTTAAGAATAAATTGCCGCAGCTATTATTTAAGCTATTATTTCTTCTTCTATAATAATATAGCCTAAAAAAACTTAGATAAAGAAGCTCGGACTAGATAAAGAAGGTGTTCTCAGTGGTCCTGCGCACTACTGCCATTGCACAAAAAAATGCTCGAGGAGGCCCTGGTTGTAATTAGTTAATATTTACATTGACATTATTTGACTACATTATAATTTTAACTATTCTAGAACTGAACTATACTACCAATATTTATCATTGGTTAGATTATTGTTAAGTTTAAACTGTGAGTCATTAAATTCGAAACAAACTTAGTATGTAGTTTATGCATCTTGCGTGCACTTTTCTTAGTTCTTAATTATATTTTGGTGTTAATAGTCAAGTTTCTACTTGAACAATTAGGAGTTTTATAGAATTAGTATTTCCGTGCTCTTTCTACCCGTCTGGACTATTTCCACAAATATATAACATAGTGGCAGGAATAGTGTGTTTGCGTGGATTAAAGTTTGGAAACTATCTAGTGAAAAAAAAACACGTGTATCCAGCTGGCTGGGGTTTGAACCCTGTCCTCATCAATGGCAGACCAATCTAGACGAGACAGATGCTTTGCCCACCATTGCGTGTTCTGGAGGGCTAAATTTACACGTGATTTCGTTATCCAATTAGAAAGAGGTCGCTTTGCCGTGGGGATTCATGGGTATTAACGTAAATCAAGCTGGTCCCTTCAAGGCTGATTTTCAACATTGCTAGCCTTACCTTAAGTCCTCCCTTTAACCCCCTCCCCAATCCAAGTCAAATTCTGGTGGATTAAAGTTAAATTAATCTAATATATCCAGGGGTGTAGTGCCATTTGTAGTGTTGATGGGTTGGGGAGGATTGGAAACAAAATTAGAATAAACACTCTTGCTCGTGTCTGTTTTCATTATGGTTTAAATGAACATATATCGTAGCTAGCATTGATTTAATTCACTTTCAATCATCATTAAATAAAGATTTCCGTGGGCTTACGTCCACATTTAAAGACAAACAAGATTAATTTCCAGAGAAAATTATATTTTGTGCTGGAAATCAGCCCTCAGACCAGTGCCACAGCGGAGTTACTCTCCCGACTCCAATACATGCCTGACTCCACCCTGTTCCATCACACAAGTGTTGCGGGTAGCCCAAACGGACGTCGAGAGGCAATTCATGGGAAAACATATTACCACCTGGCTATTTAAAATCACTAACAATGTATTGACCCTAGGTTGTGAGATATTGTGTAAGTCATGTGTGTGCCTCGTATGTGTGCCTAGTAAGCCCCTGACGTATGCAATCGCCTTGGAGGAGCTCGGGAATGAGGAAGTCCACACCTACGTGGGTCAAGAGCCCAGCGGCCGAATGTTTAACGAGCTGGTGTTGGATTCACAGAGTAAGTACTAAGTAGGTCTACCTTTCTTCCTTCTTCACTAGAGTTCCATTGTTGTCTACCGGGGGCCACGCCCCAAGTGCTACCACTGGTTGGTTGTACTAGAGCGGGCAGTGAGTGAGACCAGGTACAAGAATTGTTAGTTTCCATTTAAAATCGTTTAAGTTTTTACTTTACAAATACGAAATGTTGGGAACGTAAAATTAAAGTATATTTTGGCTAATGGCTTGTCTACAATCAGTCGCGCCCACTTGTCGGACACGCACTCATTTAAGTGAATTCTTAAAATGCATTGTGTTTATTTTATTCTTTTTTTACAAAGACGGTTTTCTATTAAATGCCGAGGAGATAGTATAATCTCTATAATAATAAAAGGAAGTGTTTGTGTGTGATGCCCAGCCAAATCTACGGCACGCAGAGATCTGACATTTTTAACATAGGTCGATGGAAGGGGTCCGAATGCACCTCAAAGCTGGATTTTTAAATTTTTAATTAGACTATTTTTAACAAAATTTTTGTGGGTCACAGGCAACGCCGTGTGGGATTGCTTGTTTCAAATAATATGACTACAATATCAAAACCATTGGGCGTCAATTGATTCATCGCATTTATCGTTTAATCGCACATATCAATTCATCGCACCTAACACTTGTATTTAATCATCGCGCCCAACCACAGGTAGAACAGTTTTATTTAGTTTTGAGTACATTTTTCCAATAATCAGTTTGGTAACTTCAATTTAAACGTTCACATCAAATGCTTACAGATAGCCACTAATCTTTATTTAGTTGAAATTTTTAGTTAAATTTATAAAAATCATTTCTATTTGATCAAAATCATAGTCAATACAAGCTGTACAACATTATGAAATCATATTAAAGCTAGAGTTTTCTTCTTTTGGCTGATTTTCATAACTAATTGAGGGAGCGATATGGTGCCTGAATCGTACTGACTCCACAATTCTAAGATTTGAGCATGATGTTGTAACACTATGGAATCAATCACCCCTCTTTGGGCGTCGATTGAAACACTACGGATTAATTCCCTGATATAAGAATGCTTTGATGATGTTTAGGTTGTCTATAGCTCCGTGATTGAGCACCTATCATCACTGTACGGATAAGATACCGTTTAACCAACTGTCTATAGCTCCGTGGTCGAGCACTAATTAGAACAGTATAATTAATAAATGTAAGAAAGATAACTGTTGATGATTGTTTATTCACACACGGTTTATTTAAATGACATCTGTTAATTACTTATACATACTCCAATTAAATGATTTATATTAATGCACACTTGTGATATTAATGTACGATATTTTATACTGTGTTAGACTGTGACTGCGTTGTGCGTGTGGATGGATGCCTGTCTGTCGCTTGGCTTGTTCGTGGGGTGCCCTCAAACAGTTTATATATGGCATACCCTTTGCCGTTTGCTCCCCTCGTCAACAGAGTAAAAACTAACTAATAGAAAGAGTACTGGCGACAGGAGTAGTGGGGGGTAGGCCTTAGCCCACTCATATCGATCTATTATTGTGATGAGTTGTTATCGCAAACTGTGTCCTGTTGGTTTTCCCCTGTAAACATCCGTGAATGTTGCTGCTTGGTATTTAATTGTCGATTAGGGGCGTTGTAGTTTAAAATCCTGGGAACCCCCTCAAGACATATCGATTATTAAAGGTCGATTATCGATGATTGATTATCAGTGCACGGCGCGGTTTCTAACGTAGACAGTGAATAAAACACAGATATTACAAATATAAATATATGTTTATTACCCCGACAGATATTCGAACCCAGACATGTTGCTTGCTCGATTAAGGGCGTTGGAGTTTGGAAATCAAACCCTGAATAAAACACAAATAATATTTCCGCCCATTGAGCAGCAGCTATAAAATCCCACTTCCCCTGCCTAATCTAAGCACTCACATCCTCGCCCCAGACATATTGATTGCTAATTGCTAATTGATGATTGAGAAGGTTTATAGCGTAGACTTCCCGCCCGCTTCCCCTTAGCCATGTTGAGTTGCTTCCGCTAACGGGTTTAAACACTTGTGACATCATTCCCTCTTCAGCTAACGGCTCAAAACACCCCTCCTCTTCAACCCTTCCCCTACAACCCGGTCTCTTTCCTCCCTCCGCTACAAACACATCAGCTTCAACCCTTCGCCTACAACCACATCGCAGGTCTAAACACCCCTCCCCTTCAACCCTTCCACTAACGGCACAAAACACTTTCTCCCCCTACAACCACCCTTCCCCCTAC
>CABEEJ010000962.1:154511-195390 GCA_901482245.1 Timema douglasi | reverse complement strand
AATACATTTTATTTTTATACATGTTTTTTTTTACACAATTTTAAAACAAAGGCTAAACATTTTGTGGAGTAGCACCCCCACTTATTTTAACTACGAGCAGCCACTGAACGACTTGCTTATACGATTTATTCTTTGTAATAATTGGTCCCATAGAATTGCTGTCAATAAATCTATTCATCTATTTTGTTTGTTAAACTTGTTATCGGTTTTTCATTTTCGTTTGTAGAAATATTTTTTAAAGTTTCTTTAGTTCTTTTAATATGCCTAGAATAATCCGGTAAGCTATTATAAGAAGATTCCATCGCCAAAGGGACGACGAGAAGAAAACATAGATTTTGAATAAAAAAATAAATGAATGCTCCTGGACACAATTTCGCTGCAGTTTCCAATTAAATTTAAAGTGTGAAGGGCACACTATACAAATGTACCTGAGTAGCTATGATATTTTATTCTCGCTTGTAATCCTCGATATTTGCCCGAAATATTTGCAACATTATCAGAAAGTTTGGCCTCTACATTTTTCTATTTGATTGATAACTCTTTTAGGGCAGGTCTTATGACTACCGGATAAATATTGCTATTGGGAGGTTAAGGTTGTCTACCAGATAAAAGCTATCAGCCACTTTAATGTTCTATGCGTCTTATGAACTGAATTTATCTGCCAGATAGCTATCTGTGGGATAAATATATTTTTATTCAGAACACGCAATGTTGGTATTGCTTTTACTGGTGTACGCATGCGTATAAGCCCTGCTGATAGCGCTACAACCTAGCGAGTGGTGACAACGCTCAACATTTGTTTAATAATATCGGCTAAACAAGTTCGAGAAAACAGATAGAAATACGTGGGCGCAGAAGCTAAGTTGTCCTGCAAGTACTAATTTCGATGTCTGCCAAAATGTGGGAAATAGTTGGGTACAACGTTAACAAAATTTCATTTATTGGACTCACATTGAAATAATTTGTTCTTAAATAACTATAGCTCTACAAATAACCGGTCAGTTTTTGAAAAAGTGCGAGTTAAATGATCTAACTTTATATATAGCTAGAACCTGGGCCTGTGCTTACTTCACGCGAACCAAGATTTTTTTTATCTACAACGCTCAACAATATTAAATAATGGCGGCTAAACGAGGGCGAGTAAATAGATGGTGTCACGTGGGCACAGAAGCTAAGATGTCTTGCAAGTACTAATTTCGATGTCTGTCAAAATGTGGGCAATAGTTGAGTACAACGTTTAAAAAAAAATATTTATTGTACTCACATTTTTATAATTTGTTTTTATATAAATTTAACTCAACAAATAGCTTTTCCCTTTATATAAAAGTGAATTAAATGTTCTAACTTTATAAAGTCAGAGCCCGGGCCTGTTCTTCCTAAACACGTAAACCAAGATTTTAACCTAAAAACAAATTCTGATTGGTGAAACCTAATTAAAAACAACGCATCACTATGGCAACAAATATTTTAATTTTTAGGTACTTAAACCTCCTGATAAAAATGTGATGGATAAATACATTTTATCTGGCAGTCATAAGACGCACTTTTAACTTATCCACCAGATATAAATATTTATCTACCATATCAATATTTATCCAGTAGTCTTAAGACCGGCTCTTAGTGAATTCAAATCAACTTCTTCTAAGGGCTAGTGTTGTGACTGATGCGAAACACACCAAGAAACTTGCGGCATAGTCCTTCAGACCGGCTATTTTTTTTTTGCTATACAAATGTGTGTGATACTATGTTACTAATTTCTTGGTATGTTTCACATCAGTCAAGGCATAAGTACTTATTGCATGTGAGCATTTATAAATGATATTGTTGTTTGGTACATTATACCTAAATTTGGTCTCTCAGACAGAGTGCAGCAATTCCCAAAATTGTAATTTTTTTCTGTAATATAAAGGGTTATGATATATGTTTTTTTTATTCTTAACAATTTAAATATTGAGTTTGTTCGACCTTTTACCTCCTTCCCCTATACAGACTGGGCATCTGCTTTGACAGAGTGAACCAACCAGGGGTCCTGAGATGGGAAAAATACTCCAAAAGATTCTATTGAATGTTTGCCGGAATTTGAGCTAGCCGAGCAAATATTTTTATTTAAATTATTATTTTGTTATTTTTCATTATGAGGTGTATGTGAGTATTACACTGTAATACAAGATTTGTTTTGTATGAACCAAGTTAAAACTTTTTTTGCTAATTATATTATGTCGTTAGTCCTATTAGTTGAGCTATGCCACTATACCAAGTTTTACATGCACTTAATACTTGCCTTTTAGGCTTTTAAATTAATATTCTGTTGCCAAAGTTAAATCCCGAAGGTTATGAAAACTTTAAATAGGTCTCGTTATGTTTGAGACTTGTCGAGGGACATATATTTTAATTTTGAAGATAATGTGCACATATCGCTTGGTTTATTCAAAGGGCCTTGTTGTTAGCCCCTGGACAATTAATTATTTCGGACTTAAGGGGGAACTCCCACCAAATATCTCAAATACTTGTACTACTAACCTCCTTAAATCTGATGGTAGTTATTATTTAATAAATTTGTAAACTTTCTTTCTATTAAAATAAAGGTTGTTTGTTACAATAAAATTTATTTGGTTTCTGTAAATCCAGCCATTAAAACGATATAAAATATTGAACTTCAACGTTTTAAAATAATTTTTTATATTTTTCTTCAATGATTACACCCAAAATACCTTTTCAAAAATTTGATGTCTCTGTTTCCAAAAAGATTGTCGCTTTGGCTATTTCCTGAATATTTTAGATTTAAAAAAAAAAAATAGTAAAATCTGTATTTTAATTAATAATTTGAATAAGGGTCGTATTTAAAAAAACTATATTTATTGATTAAAAATAAACTTAAGAAAATATGTAAACCGTTATTATTTCACACCCTCCATAATTGAATACCTTTTCACCTGAACAGTTTTCTGAACCAGCACATCAAGTGTTGTATTTTTTAGAAGAGAATATCGTTGTTTTTAAATTTGAGTCTACCGGCAGGTTGCTGTGAGTCTCTCTTGAAGCCATTTCCTCCACCGCTCAACGACCCGCTGGCTCCCCTCACAGTTCCATGAGGGAATGTAGCAACTGACGTCCCAAACTGGTTTTCAAATAGACATTCTTCATTGAGAATAGTTTAAATGTTTTTGTTTGTTTTTTTACTCTAAAAATGTAATACATTTTAAGTAGTATTATTTTATATATTTAGTCCATGTGCGAATAGTTTTTTTTTGTGTTAATATATTTGTGATAGTTTCAAACAAATTTACTAAGTAAACTAGTTTGAGACTTCTGTGTTAGGAGTCCGGGGTTCAATCCTCGGTCCCAGCACAGATTTATCTTATTGCCAAACCCTTCCTTCAACTCTGACAAGACATGTATTAATCACAGCTTGTGAATGTGTAGAATGCCAGGCCTCCACCGTGGTTCGGATTCCACGTTAAACTCTAGGTCCTCCATTTGATCTCGCAATCACCCTACCATTGCACATTAGCGTAAGTGTGTATAAACGAAAGGGTAGTAATACGTGGTGCTAATAATAATAATATAATTAAAACAGTGCCCATGGGGAACAAAAAACCACCACCCTCTAAAGTACAACACTCCAAACAAATGAAATAGCTATTCCTCGGTAAGTGTTAGAATTTAAATTGTATCTATATTGAATATGAAACAGGTATTTAGATTAGCTAACAATATATACATCTTCACTCNGTATTTAGATTAGCTAACAATATATACATCTTCACTCCTAATAGCTTAATAATAGTAATAATAAAGCCATATTTTCTCATTTATAACTTTTAATTAGAAATATTAATAGTTTATTTCATGCAACGTAGGAACTAGAACTATTAAGTTCGTAAGAAAATGTTTTCATAGATCACAACATTAATACATATTTTAAAGAGATATTTTTATTGAACAATTATTCAATAGATCTGAATCGTTGGGTGCGCGTGGTAAGTTTCAGGATCATGTTTGGTTTGCTCGTAGCTGAAAGTTCTGGGTTCAAATCTCAGCCACGCGGACCGCAGGCTGTTCTTCCATAAGTGTTTATCCACACTTCCTTCACGCAAATGTGGATAGGCTCACTTTAATCTATATTTTCCTTAGCTCTATTCTGTTATTATAATTAAAATGTGTATAACACAGATGGATAGTAGCAGGGCCGGATTAATGACAATAATTGGTTTGGTGTTAAACGTCTTAATTTAATTATTTGAATTTTTATTGCGTGGGCAAGGAACGGGTCCAACTACTAGTTTTATTTATTTGTTGTATTTAACGTGCGCTTTCTGAACCAAATGCTTATATAAGCATACAAGAATTTCTATGAGTGAGATCGAAACGGCCTAACAATTTTGCTGGGAAAGGTATTTTCACAAACCTTACAGGGTTTTCTTACATACCACAATCGACTTGGGACAGATGGATTTACTTTCCCTCCAAAAGAAGCTATGCTATGAATTGTTATCACTCGAAAGAAATCCTTTTACCCCGGCGGGGTTTTAACCCACGAACACCGGGCCTTGAGGTGAACACTTTAATCCAAGACCAGTGAAGTCGACCAAACTACTAGCATTATTCTATGATTGAATGCTAGAGTATAAAGATAGCGCCACAAAAACAAAACAAAATATTGTTAGAGAATAGGAATAAAAATCTCAACTAAAATAATTTATAGGTACACTAGTGAGCACGTAAACTAAATGCAAGGCTCATTTAGTCTATCCTACTGGAAACGGGGAGATCGGGGTTCAATTCGCAGCCAGTCATTCTCGAGATATTTTTTATAAATGTTTTTCTTTTATTTCTCTATACAAGCACAGGTACATTTCACCTACATTCTACCTTCATCACCCCTATCCTAATAACGGGAGTAAATTTGTATAGTCCGAACGATTAGTAAGGCAATGAGCTAAAAACTAAAGTCGAAGAACGTCGAGCAGGGCCTTATCTAAGGTGTTGTGCTCATTATGGGAGCCAGGGAAAACCTAACTAAAATGCCAAATAGCTATTTGTGCTAACTTGTATAATTTTTTAAAATCTGAATATTGTTTTTCTTATTAAAAAAACCTTTACACGAATCAACACATTGAGGAGCTTTGAGCGTAAAATCACCACTCGTCTTTTAATGAGAAAAGATGTCAAATAAATATTGTCAATAGAAATATTGTGTTTGTTTATTTCCAAGAGATTCTTAAATATTTTATTCCTATAAACTCATTAGGTAAATAAAAATATTTATGGTGATTTAAAAAAAATAAACTAAAGATTTGGGCTAATGTTGAAGGGTGTTAAATTAGTGAAGAACATTTTTTTAAATAACGGCTGTTTACATAAGCTATGGGATTTTTTAAAATAGTATATTGACTTAGTGTTAACATTTATGACCAATTCCCCTTTTTAATTTGCTGTTTTGCAAACTTGTGTGCATTTTTATGTATTTGAAGTATCAATTTTGTGTTGACAACTACAAATATGTTTTATTTAACATACTGTTTTTGTTTTGACAAATGCTATGCATTTTTATTAATTTATTTTAAACAAATATTATTTGAGCAAAGTTTTGTTTGTTTGTTTTTTGCCACTACATGAACGTCTTTGTTCAACGCTTGATTTATTTATCTGACCATAACATAATAACTGTCTAGATAGCTAGACATTCTTTTGTGACTAAATATTATATTAAGTTTACAGGGGAGGGGGCTAGAGAAGAGACTTATTTCAAATAATGGTTTAGGGTGAAATCATCTCACATGTATAATTTACTATCAGGATGATCCATTCTTTGTACTATATCAAACTATTCAAATTAGGACGTTCAACATCCGGCTGCTAGCATTTATATAATTCCTCCTTGCACAATACCAATCTAACTATGGCAAACATAATTTAAACTTCTCGCTCAGCGTTCACTCATAAAGTTGAAATTTTAGCACTTATCTTATTCTCTGGAGTAGTCCCCCTACCGTTTCCCCAAATTTCAATTTTCTACCAAAGTTGAAACTTTTTTCTTATTTTGACTCCCTCCCCCAAGTCCTGGAGCCCAATTTTGAAATTTCGTAAATTTTCCATGTTAAATAAGGTGTTCCTTCTAAAGATCTTCAAAATTTCAATTTTTCATCCTATCTCGAAGGGGCTTAGATTTTTCTGAACACACACCTAAACTCATTTTTGTTTTTTATATATTACTATCATGAAGTACAGCTTTGCCCAGGAGAATAGTTTAGGGTAACTAAAAAGATTTAAAAGAGTAAAAATTAAATCAAATTAATTTTTAAGGGTTATGTAATAAGTTAAAAATAAGGTTTGAGTATATAAAAGGAGTACTAAGGGAAAAGTGACGGACAGCCAGACAGCATTGCGGAAACCACGTTTTTAGTTTCAGAGGGTCATGAAACGTTGACATTTATCGAAATTTTGAGCTAGATTTTTTTACAATCCCAATACTAGTAGATATAGATCGTTCCTTGTATTATTTTTGTTATTTTTAAACAGTAAATAAGGTAATTTTAATTCAATATTTATTTGGCTTTGGCCTTGCATACAATATATAGAATCTAGTATGAATTTTCTCTTTTCAATAGGAAATTCAGTGCTTATTTAAATGTTTAGAGCATTTATCTCTTTTGAAATATAAATTGTAAACCTGGTTTTAAAAAGTATCTTATGCACTCGACATATCTTTAATGCTCTTTATTTTAACAATCACATATATTAATGTATTTATTAAACTAGTATTGAGTCTTGGGGGAAACCAATTCCCAGTTGAGTATATACATTAATTTGGACACCCTTCACTTATAAATTGTGGGCAGGAGGAAGATCACAAAACAAACATGTTTGTGTCCTTGTGTATGTGTGCGTGTGTGTTAAAATATCACACACACACACACACACACACACACACACACACACAATGTCGATTCTAGAATCGTTATTTATTATTGTTTAACTTTGTAGAAATTCAAACCATTCTATTCTCAATGAATAGCTCTTAGCTGAGGCTTGAAAAAAACCCAGGCTACTTAAAAAATTAGTTGGGCTATATTAGGTTTTATTGGGTTTGTTATGGTGTGATTAAAGATATTATCTATGTTATCTGATTCAACCAATCATTCAAACATATTAATTAGTGCCTAGACTGTTACTTTACAAAGAAAATAACGTCCACGCCTAACAATAATATTATATTTTAGAAATCAATTTTTTTAAGGAATTAAAACGATAGACACTGGTTAACAAAATTCAAACTAAAACTTTCATGCAATCATGTAAGTAAAATTTTGTTCTTAGAAAAGAATGTTTTAAATTTAAATTGTATGTGTATTCTTTAAAATATTCAATAATATTGGTTTGATCTAGTCCTATGTTAGTATGTTTAATTCCATTTCCAATCTATCTACATTTATATTTAAAGTAGTTAATCATATTTTAAATATTAAAAGAAAATAGACTAACTACTTTTAAAAATTAGACAAATGCTTTGTATTCAAAATATAATAAGTTTTTTTAAGTGGGTATGTTTAATAAAAATCCATGTGGTTTTTTGGGGGGCTGGATAGAAATGTAACAACCCTGTCTTAGCCATCTCTCTTTGCTTTAATTATATGCAATTTTAACACAAGACTATTGCATCCATATTATTTACATTTTTATCTTTATTGTTAACTTATATCGTTGACGTGACTTAATAAGAAATGTATTTAATTTTACTATGAAACCACTTTTTAAATTACACTTTTACATACCATTGTTTGATACTTGTAAACAATAGGAAACCCCAAAAAAATTACTCAATCACTCAAAGAAATATTATATTGTTATATTTCATTTCACCATTAGTTATTCACTAACTGCCAATACTCAATTTAAATAATTTTAAAGATTAGACTCTTTACAAAGATTTTTGTTTATTAATAAATAAAGAAGTGTTTAATTTGTCATTGGTTTTATTTATAGTTCTTTCCCTAACGCTAAATGACTGGACTTTGTAAATAATATGGGAATTCAACACACATGGAAATGTATTAACTTTTCACAATTGTTTTGTAAAGTATTGTAAAATTTTACTTAATATAATTTATATTATTATTGTCTTTAGGTTGAGTATACTCTAATTTTGATCGTAAGAAGAGTAAATGACTGTCACAAACGTTAGTAATACTACATTGATTTATTCATATCTCAAGTAATGTAATTTACATCTTTAACTTTCTATATATATTATAAATAGGACTACCTTTAAAATAATAATAAAGTAAAATGCCATCAACTTTGACTACCATTTTTTGTTATGTATTTATTTATATTTTCTAAACCTGTTCTTCCGACAAGAATTAGAGTCTACCTGGCAAAACACATTGGGGGGTGGTTTTCACCTTTAAAGTTATCACATTTCTTTCTTTTTACATCCTTGTCAGAAGAATGTTGGTGCATTTCCAATATACAATCCTTCTTAATTTTAAATTATTATAAGTAAAATCCTTGTATATATTATTAATGTAAAAATAAATTGTTTTTATCCAAAGTAGTTTTAATTTGGTCTATTATGAATTATTATTATTAAATAATTTAAAAAATTTACTCATATTTTAATTTATTGGCCCTTTTGTTTTAACGATTAACTTTCAATTAGAATTAGTTACTGTATTAATTAATGCATAATATCAAGGTTTTAGGCCTACACTTTATTTAGAAATTCAAATCTAATATACTATTATTGATAAATAATCATATGCTATATTATACATGTGTACACACTGAAATAATATTGAACGGAAACTACTACAGCTGTGTATAGTTTTGAGATAGAACCCAAAACCGGCCTTCCAAACATTAGCCGAGAAAAAAAGAAGAAACCGACCCTCTACTTTCTTTGTATCGGAATCTATTTTTGGAAATAATGTATACCTGCCAGTCAGTCAACCCTACAGGCGACGAAATGTCTTGCTGTACAAAAGGGAATTAACAGAGGGGGAAATGGAATTAAAGTTCTCTACACGCACGAAGCGTAGCGGATTTGAAACAAAATAGAAAGTATGGGGGTTCCCCCTTAATATTGGTTTAGTGTACTCACAATATTTATTGCCTCCAAATATGTGTGTGCGAATAACTTCAATTTTATTATGCAAGCTTTTAACGCATTGTTTATATAGTTACCACGAGGAACTTAAATTATAATACAAGTAAAACTTAAATATTAACTTAGGCGAACTTAGGATTTTTCATTAATATAGAATTTAAAAAAAAAAAATTTAAATATCACTTTCCTTGAATGAAGGATTTAAAATATTATTATTAGTTGTAACAATAATTAATGCTTAAAATTAAATTGCAACATCACATTAATTATCTTCTACTATAGTTTTGGCATTTTTGTCTTTTACTATTTATGAACATTCTAAGGTATAATAATAGATAGCTTCTACTGTAAACTTATGAGGAAGGCAGTTGCCTTTACTTAATTTCTGCTACCAGGTGGGTTGTGAGTCGCTGAGTAAAAATTATTTTTCTAAGATCATTTTTACTCTGTTTGACTCATGCGCCTCACTCTGATTATATATTTTGTTTGTTTGTCATATTTTGCACCTTCAAGTCATTTTGGGCTACTAAGAAGGTAGCAGTGTTTCCTTTTTTCATATCTGTGACCCTGTCCTATCTACTAGCACCTCAGCTATATTGACTAGAATGTTTTAAAATCGAGACCAATCTTCATCTCCTCCTTTTATCTCATATTTTGGTAGTAGTATTCTGATCTTAGATCGGTAACTTTCTTCTATGTCCTAATGATCCAATTTCCAGCTTTTGATATTGGATTTTCGTTTTCCCGTTTATTCCGTAAGTGACTGTCCGACTGTGCCATCTATCGTGACACAACGATACATGGACCAGGCTATTCTGGAGGCTGCCATCTTATGGAAGTAGAGGGAACTCCTTTATGGAAGGAAAGGTCATTTTATTTTCCCCCAAAAATACTTTTGTCTCAACCCAAACCAGAAATTACCTTTTGGCTAGAGTGGTTATATTTAGGAGAAAGTTCATATTTTGTGAAAAAACAACTTTAATTAAATAAGTATTTAAGTCTACTATTAAGGCCTGAGGGGGCGATTTCAAAATTATATCAAGTATAGCTTTACTTGTGTTTGCTTTGGGTGTATTTTGTTTTGGAAGAATATTTCCCGCTTTTCATACCATAGAATTGTACTCTTTGAGTCGAAAAACTGTTTAAGCTAAAGCTCCTGGTACAAAAATTAGCCTTATTAGTTTTTGATTAACTAAGTGTATGCTTCATGTAATAAAATGTAATCATGATTAAGGCCTAAGATGGACATTTCATGTTTTGATGGTTGGTACATGGAGGTTAAAGCAGAAGGAACATTTTTTTTTTTTATATCAGGAAGACAACTGGCGTGTTGTTGACAACACGGAAAGACCACTCGATAAAGCCCAAGCTTGGCTTTGGGAAAGTGCTCACTTATTAAGTAATATTATTGTCTCGTTGCGTGCATAAAGAAGTTGTGTGAGGCGTTTACCTGGATTGCCTAACTATCCACTTCCTGGTTTAGTTAAAGGAATTCCTGAAAGTTTCTGCCACGTGGCAACTTGTGGAGTTTATCTTATGTTGAGTACAGCATAAAAGATACGAGAAGGGGCGGATTTACGCATAGGCTCGATAGGCTCGTACCTATGGTGGCAGCTTTTGGAGGCAGTAAATTTTGAATGTCGAAAGAAAATAAGTATTTTAAAATAATAAAATAAAATATATAAAATAAATTAAAATGACTTTATGGCTTCATCATGTGTGTGATTGTTGTAATTTGCTGTATCTGCGTACCAGCATGACAGAGGATCGCCTTAATTAATTGACATTTGCCTTAATTCAAAGTCGCTTATTGGGGTAAAATGGATTTGTTTGTCATCATCTACCAATTTACTCAGGAGAAATCAAGACGAAATATATTATATACTATTTTATTATTGTTTACATGATAATATTTAATTTGTAGTAACATGTTCTATAGTATACTAATTCAAACTTTATATTATTAAACTAAATAATATTGGAATTTGCGTGTTGTGATAGTGTAAGTGTATTTATTTAAACTTTTTATGTCTTTTCTTAGATTATTACTACTTTTAAAACCTCAGACTAATAAATAATCAAATAACGTAAATACTTTTTCTCTGTAATTCCACAGATGACACTTTATTAGGCTATATGGTACATGAGCGTATAACCTGAACGGTTAGTAAGACGCGGTGCTAAATAATAATAATAAAAATATGGTATAGGCGTGTTGGTGTATGATTGGTGTTAGGGGAGGAAACTGATTTAGAAATTTAGAAATTGAGGTAGGAAAAGTGGGTGGCAAATAGTTTAATTCCCATTAGTATTCAGTAAATAGTACTGAAATAGATTGTATTCCAAACAGCAGTGCCAACTGTTAGAATGTATGTATTAGATAGCCTAGGTATTATATATAATCAAACATAATAAGGATGTATGTTCACAAAGATAAAAAAAGATATGCTTTAACATATGTACGAGGCTTACACTTTTCATCAACTATAGAGACTGAGGGTTTAGCTATCTCTCTTTTGTCTTTTTCTTGCCGACTACAGTGTACTTCGCTAGATGGTATCACCCAGCCTAGAATAAGAAAAACAACTTATTCCAACACTCCCCCTGTTTGAGTATTCTAGTCCTTAATATTTAAATATCTGCACAATACATTGAGTCGCTCTTTTGATGCAATTGCTTAGTATGTCAGCCAGTTGCCTTTCTGAGGGTACACATGAAACTACTAACTCTCCATTCTCAACCTTTTTACGTACGTAATTGTGCTTTATATCAATGTGTTTGGTTAATTTATGAAACTCTGGGTTCTTTGATAAACTGATTGCACTTTGGTTATCAACATAAAAAAACATTAGCACTATTGGTATCATACCCCAAGTCTAACATTAATCTTTTTAACAAATGACCTCTCTGGCCACAGAAGCTGCAGATACATATTCTGCCTCAGTTGTACTTAAAGTAACCATCTTTTGGCTTTGTGATGCCCATGTTACAGGCTCATCTGCTAACATGAATATATATACAGTGGCCAATCTCCTGGTTGTTGCTTTACTCTTAACCACTCCCATGTGCTCTC
This sequence comes from Timema douglasi, assembly GCA_901482245.1. NCBI lineage: Eukaryota > Metazoa > Arthropoda > Insecta > Phasmatodea > Timematidae > Timema > Timema douglasi. The sequence goes on along the minus strand of CABEEJ010000962.1, from coordinate 183,208 downwards.
GTGTAGGTTTTCTAATACTCTGGATCTTAGACATGTGGGTATGTATGTAAAGCTGCTGGCCCCAGAAAAGACAATCATGAAACAAGTAATGTTCATGCTGTGGGTTTCCCCAACTACTCATGAGTTCTAAGGTAACCCCCGTTTTGTGTTCTTGGATGAGTTCTGCAGATTCCTTTTCCTTGTTCAAGTTTTTAATTATTTCATTAGCAGCAACTGGTAGCACATTAATTTGGCCTATACTAAAAACTTTCAATTTCCCGTTAAGATTATCTGTTTGGTCTTGAAGAGGTAGACGTGACAAACAGTCTGCGTTCCCGTACTCCACATCTGGACGATATTGAATGTCATAATTGAATTCTTGAAGAAAAATAGCGTACCTCTGGAGTCGTAGAGTAGACAGAAGAGGAAGACCCTTTGATAACTCAAAGATGGAGAGTAACGGATAATGGTCCGTTATTAAGATGGATCGATTGGCCAAAGAGATAGGCAACGACTTTTTTAACGCCAAATTTAATGGCATATGCTTCTTTTTCTACTTGACTCCACTTTTGTTCCTCCGGGCTTAAGTTCCGACTAGTAAAGGCAATTGGCCTTTCAGTGCCATCACTCATGCAATGGGAAAATACCACACCTAAACCGTAAGGGCTGGCATCAGTAGAGACGATAACTTTTTTCTTTGGGTCTAAGTGGGTAAGTACCCTGTCAGATGTAATTGTTTCCTTAACTTGTTCAAAATATTTGACACAAACATCCTTGAGATTATAATCCACTCCCAATTTTAAGAGATTGTAAAGGGAATGGGCTAAAGTACTGACGTCTGAGACAAATCTACCATAGAATTTGAGTACCCCCCAAAATAATTTTAACTCTGTTACTGAAGTTGGTGGATTTATTTTCAAAATTGCTTTTGCCTTTTCAGGTCATTTGTGGATACCCTCCTTGCTTATGATAAATCCACAGTACTTAATGGAGGGTTTTAGGAAGGTACACTTGTCCACATTAACTCTGATCTCATAATCTTCCAGCTTCAGAAACACCAACTTAAGCAACTGATAATGTTGATCTTCGGTTTCAGAGCTAACATAGATATTACATAAAAAACTCGAACTCCCTTAATATCTTTCAAAATCCTCTCAATTATTCTCTGCCATATAGAAGGAGCAGTAGTAATGCCAAGTGGAAGTCTATTATACTGATTGAGCCCCTTTAGAGTGTTAATTGTAAAGTACTTGCGATCAGAGTCCTTAACTTGAATATGATTGAAAGCCTGGCTAGTATCAAGCTTAGAATAAAATGAACAATTTCCTATATTTGCAAGAATACCTCCGATGATTAAAATGGGGTAGTCCTTGATGATGCGTTGAGGGTTGATGGTTGTCTTAAAATTACCACAAATCATGATCTACCATCGCTCAACATTACAGAAACCACCGGATTAGCGTAGTCTGCACGAGTAACTTTGGATAAAATATTCTCTTTTCCCAAGCGATCCAATTCTGCTTCCATCTTAGGAACAAGAGAGTAGGCCACATTGCAATATATTCTGTACACTCGAACAGATTCGGGTTTAAGTTGGATTTGAGCTACCACTCTCTTGACTTTGCCTACTCCTTTTCTTAAAACATTCTTAAATCTTACAAAAATATCCTGAAAATTTTCATTTTTGTCGGTAGTTACCAAAGGCATATCGATCACCTTTACAGTTCCTAAAAGTTCTGTCAAATTTAACAAAAGAGTTTGTAACCATTCAAGACCCACTATGGTGGCAAAAATACCTCTATGCTAAGTATAAATAAATTTTTTCCCCATAAACTAGAACATTAGCTTTACCGAACAATGGTATGTGTGCACCAGTATAGTTACGCAATTTTACTGTAGTGAGTAAAATTTCATTATGACAACTGGCTCCTAAAGATGGCTTAATTTATTAATGTTACTTGTGCCCCGGTATAAACTTGAAAAGCCATATTTACCCCTTTCACTGTTAGCTCACCATGATTTTATTAGGCTTCACTTAATTTTTTATATGAAAAATATCAGAGACCCCACCAGAAGTTTCATTTAAATTGATACTTTTTCCATCAGATGTTTGATCCTCGGAGCATACCTGGTATAAAGCCCTATCCCTTTTAGAGTAACTCAAGTTCTTATCTGAGTTAGTACTTCTTGTGTTACCGGTAATCTTCTCCTCACAACGGGAATTATATTGTATTTTACCCTGTAAATATTGCAAGAAGCGTTTCGATACCAACATTAGCAGAATCATAATTTGGTAAAGTACAATGTATGCAACGTATTTTTTCTTTATTGGATTCAAGTAGTCTTTGTTTTTGAACCTTCTTTTCAACTACATTTACATTTGTAGTAAATATATGATCATGTGGGACTGAAATAAGTAAACTAGAGTAAGAATTAGCATACTCAAGAGCAGATCCAAAATTTACTGTGGGGAGCTCCATTAATTTCAACTACAGATCTTGAGAACGCAGTCCATGCACAAATTGATTAAAAAGGGCGTCATCGAACCAGTCATTTGGAAATTACATAAACATATAAGTTTTTTTTTAATCAGCTGCAAAATTTACCTGTAATTCCCCTTCATTTTGCAACCTGTTTTGAATTTTAACCCTTTCTGCCAGTGGATTCATTCTGGCTGATTTTTTTTTTTCAAAATATTTACAAGCTGTTCCACTGTTTTAGAATCTGGCTCAGTTGGATCACACAGATCATATAATCTTTCGTACGCATGTTCACCAATGGCGTCTAATAAAAATAAAATCTACTTTTCTTCTGGTACATTATAAATCATAAGCTTATTTTAAAAATATTTTTAAGTAAACTTTCCAGTTGCACTTAGATGGATCGAAAGTTACAATATTAAACCTGGGAATTGATTCAGTAACATGAACTAAAGTACCTTCCTCCCTATTCGCCATTAAGGAGAATTTAGTTCACTAGGAAAACACCCAAGCGAAAAACAATAAAACAATATGTACGGGAATTTTTTTTCACACCTCTTCACCACTGATATGTTGTTTACACTCACTCGTATTACATTATACAAGAACCAAGCACTATATTGAATTGTAATATATTTTTATCTGAAACTGTGTAAACAAATACTGTTCAACTTAACTGTCCTGATTGTCACATATTTTTCCACACTCACTGTGACCTTCACAACTCGCGTCGTATGGCCCAATGTAGCCAATCACTTCACAACACATTTCCTAATATTCATAAGATGGTGCAAAGAAAAGTTGGAAAGTAGAAACGAAGAGTTTGTAGAGGAGTGTATATATAGGCTATGTGCGCCAGCACTAGTGGTGTGACTCGTGATGATTTCTTAAGTTCTTGCAGGGAAAATCTGAGCGGGATCATGTTTACCGCGAAGAAATACTCGAATATTCTAAAACATAACTCACCATTTCTCGTAAAATGCACAATCACAGTAGCTTTTTTATAATTTGTTATAAAAACCTTACACGACACGAGGATATTATTTAAATTTCCAAATTCCAATTGGTTTGCTTTGAAAAAAATATTTTCTAACGAATTAACTATAATGAGGTTTTTAGTGCAGACATATTTTCACTCTTTGTAAAGGTTTTTTCTTATTTGAGATAGATGGGTAGTATCAATGTAAAGAGAATAGAAGTTAGCGCCAGTTGGAGAAAGTCATCTGAGCATGTGACGTCACTCAGTACACTCGCCAGTGATTCAAGACGTTTTTTCACGTGTCCCTTTCAATGAATAATTTCAAGTGATTCATTTTTAATGAAAACCAAAATTTAAGGAATTTGTTCACATGTGTCATTTATTCATAATGATCATATTGAGAATAATCAACTACTTTTTAATTTATTACATGGTGCCACGTGCTGTTTTATTTTATACAAATCACTACTTATATTCCACAGCTTTCAAATTGTCTGTAACAGTCCAAAAATGGTTCAGTTTGTTCGTCTCACCAAAATACCATTTTTGAGAAATTTGATAACAGTATAATGTATTGTCTGTGAATATCTAAATACATCTTTACATTTAAATAAAAACGAATTCATTAATTCTTTTACTTGTTTATGCGGTTCATTTTGTTTTCATTTTTCAATAATAATAATAATAATTAACAATTAATACAAATATAACTTCTTTTAACGAAATCGTGAAATAATAATTCAGTCTAATGAAATGAGTGTTCTGACGTTCATTTTGTATTAATCTTCAGTGAATCACTGAAAATGACACGTGAGAACATAGCTTAACATTCACAGAGCTTTATGGAAGACAAATTAGGTCCTTTATAAATAATTATTGTTAGAAATTATAATATTACGTTTGGGAACATTAAACATATTAATACGTATTTAAAATTCACATCAATAAATGAGAAAATCTGAATAAATTACACTTAAAAAACTTTTAAATATTTTCAAAACTATTTACGTGTTGGAACTATTGTATTAACAATGGCAACATTCAATTTGTTAAGTTATTGGCATTTTTGTTAACTTTCAATTTAGCACCACAAATATCAAAATCACTATCGGCAAAATGAATGTAACATATTTGAGCAAAATTTGTATTAATTATGTTTTTACTTTTTCATTTGAGCTCCCATGTACGGAAACATTTCTGAATCCTTAAGAAAGGAGTAAAAATATATATTATTACCCTGCAGTTTTGTTGATTATTTACACAGAATGCAACAGCAAAGCTAGGCATTTTGTATATCTGTTTATAAACACAATATGTAATTAAAATTGAAGAACGTACGCAGGTAAATTAGTAAAAAGCCTAAAAGTCTGATTGTTCAACGATGACTTGTAGACTTACGTGCCTAACGTACGTAAATAAATTAACAAAAAGCCTAAAATACTGATTGTTCAGCAATGACTTGTATCCTATAAATTATATTATTTAAAAGAAAAACTATTATAAAATAATAAACAGCTTGATAAGAACAATACAACTACATATAGTTAGCATTTATACATACATTTATTATTATAGTTACTACTATTAAATCATTAACTAGAACATCCCTGCTGTATTTTATATTAGCATATTAAAACGGATACTTGAATGGTAAACATAATAAAGTAACTAACTATAGACGAAAAAACAATTACCAGGCAAACACAAATAAATAAATAATCATTAAGATAAATGAAAGGACCGCCCGAAGCACATGGACCGCATGACATGCTACTAACTTCTGTGTATTGGGTGACGTAGTATCGTGGCTGACATAATCAATGACATAATCCAATTCTTCCAAATGCCGCTACCTATTTATTCTCTTTACATTGGGTAGTATAGTGTACGAAACGATCATCATGAACTGAATTTTATTTTGATATAAGACTCATTCCTTTAACACCAATACTTTTCACAGTTTGATGTGTTTAGTTGGGAGCTCTTCACGTGCACCAGGTTTTCGATAAACCTAAGATTGTTAATAGACCACCTTCCAAAACCACTCAAAAACATCAAAAATCAACATATTTTTAAAAAGGAATTTAAATCTTTTAAAATCAAATAATTAGCTGCTACTCTTGTCTCCAATTAATATTTTCTATACTTATTGTGTTGAAATTGGTGCCCAATACTCAGCTTATTGATTGATACCAGAAGCTATCTAATTTGTTTAATGAGAGCGTTGGCAAATATAGGTCTGGTATTGTCCCGTTTATAAACATTTGTAGCCATCCGCGTTACAATATGTGTGAAAAGTGAAAACGCTCTGGTCGTAAACACCATTACCATTCAATCGCGTAAGCACGCCTTTGTTCTCTATGAGTTCTTTTTATTTTATAATGTTGGTAATAAACAAGCCACGGGGATGGCGCGAGTAATTGTTAAGTTACCACTATCAAATAAAATAATTTTAATTCTTGAAGTAATCTTAAGTTTACATATTGTACAATCTTGCTAGTTTTGTATTATAGCCTCAAAAGTGCACTGGTGTTGTAAGTTTTTGTTTTTGTAGTTCCTTATATTGTTAATGCACTGTCTTGTCTACTAAGGGTTAGTCCAATTTCAAGGTCTTGTCATTTTTGCCATATATCGTTGAAGTAATATAATTATATTATTAGTGTAGTTTGAAAGCATTTCATTGCATTCGAATGTTTTTAAATTGATTTCATACAATTCAATGTTTATCTTGTAATTATGACATTGCTTTCTAAGCGGCGGCACTTTGCCATTTACATCAAGTTATTAAACTAACCTTCGAAAGTTTACCCCTAACGACCTTTAAAATGATTGTTTTGTTTATTCTGAGTTTTACATTTCTTAAAACCAGACGAGTTGCAAACAATTTACTGAACGATTAATATCACGTATTTTCCGACTTCTCCTATGTTCACTCTTAATATCATTCGGCCTAGGGTTAAAATTGTTCCTAAATATATAAATTCATTAACCTATAAAACCGGTTGTTCCCTATGGAGCTTAATCGTGGTCGCGTACTATTAAGAAACAAATTAATGATGTTAGAAAACAAAGTGTTTGGGAAAATATTTGGTTATAAAAGAGATGAGATTACTTGATAGTGGAGGTTGTTACATATTGATGACTTACACATCCTGTACTAATCACATGCGTTGTTACAATAATCAAGTCTTTTAGATTACGATGGGCAGGAAATGCAGCGAGAATGGGAGATTATAGAATCTTGTTCATGGTACTGACTTGCAAACCCAATTGGAAGAGACCATTAGAAGGACCTAAATATAGTTGGTAGGATGACATTAGAATTGACCTGAAAAATAAAGGGTGTCATAATGAGGTGGGTTGGATAGAATAAGTTCAATATAGGGATAGGTGGTAAACTTTTGTAGTTGTGGTAATGAACTTTCGAGTTCCTAATGCCATTAAGTAAGTAAGTAAGTAAGTAAGTAACCTATAAATTAATACAATTCATATCTGAAACTTGAGCTCAGTCAGTAGTGTCTGTCTACTGATCTATGGCCTATGGGTGCTCAGTTTAATTCCTGTCATGTTTGTAAAACACAATATTTGTGAAAGAGGAAGCACCTAATGCCCAGAAAATGGGTGCTCTGTTCTTCTAACCAAGTTAGGTTATAATAGAGTTGGGTCAAATTCACTATTTTACGAATCCAAATTTTTGTTTAACTTTCAAATTCCATATGTTATATCAAACCTGAATTAAAATCTTGGAAAAAAATTATAAACTTCAGAAGAAACAAACATAATGTAATAATAGAAAATAGAATTAGGCCATTAACTAAGTGTTTAATAACAATTCTTATAATCCATCCATTTTAACACCAACTGATATATTCAGTTTTAAGTGTTAAATTTATTTTCTGGGTCCTGGTTGTTTAGTTTGTCCTATAATTATCTTGTCTCTCAACCACCAATATGCAGCATTAGAACTTTTAAACAATTTCATTTGAAACATTCAATAAACTATTCTTTTAAGGATTTGAGTTTCAAAGTCTATATTATCTTGAATCCTCGAATATCCTTAATGTTTTGAGGGATTCAAGGGTTTCAAGGATCCCTTCCCCGGTCTATAATTTATATGTTGATATGTCGTTTTCAGAAAGTAAATGTTAAATACTGCACATTAAAAAATTAAACCCAGGTTGATTTAAATAAATTCTGAACTATCATTTTATGATTAGCCCCAATCTTGATAAATTCCACATATACACACTACATTCTACTCCATGTGTTATGGGATAGGCCTACTCATTAAAATAATAATGTTATAACCCTTTTCAAGCATTTTTCCTTACATGTTGACAATATTGACCCTATTTTTTGATAAACATGACAACACTTTGCATCTTTCTATAGCAATAAAAAATAAAACAATTGCTGATTTACAGTTTAGTGCTAATGTTTTCACTAAAATTATTTTTTCTTGATTTAACTTTACATATTTTTTTAACACCGCATATTATTTCCCTTTTGGGTTGTATGCTTAGGCCTATGTACTAATTACACCAATGGTTTTAAGGATTAGGAAGGTCATAATTAGAGGAAGTCTACCTGCCTTTATGTGGAGGGGGAGTGGAAATCCAGTTTGGAAAACCACCATCATTACACTTGATCGAGATTCAAACCTTGATTTCCCCACCATGAGTAGTCTAGTGTACTCCAGAGTAGCGCGTTAGACCACATGGCCACTGAAGCAAGTTTAACTTGATATTGAATAATTATTTCAAGTTTAGCTGCATTACTCTTCATATATTTAGCTAATCATTAATTTAAATTGGCATTCCATGCTTTTTTTTTACAGATGGCTCCTCTATTAATAAAAGACGTGAAAAAGGTGAAACAAAAGTTGGATGAAGTGGATGCTGGAGCTTTGGTAGACCTCAATGAAATTTATGAAAAATTGGAATTTTATCAAATTCGGGAGGACAGAGTTAAACATGTGGTCTCACTATTCCTCGACAGGTTTGGGTTTGACGGCTTGGACATATCTAATGCAAGCTCACCTATTGAGAGCGATGACAGTTTGGAAAACCAGATTGATTTGTCTTACAGGACCAAAGCCGTTAAAGATTCTGATATAATAAAGGGAAATTCAAGTGATAGTACAACTGAGGATTACTCTTTTGATTTTAAAGCTAATGGCGAATCTAAAAAATTGGCTGCTGATATAAACACAGCACAATCTAGTGAACAGTCTGTGGTCTGTAACACTGAAGAATATGTTTTTAAACTAGATGAAAGTGATATTTTAATTAATACTGGTGAAACTGATAAATCTAAAGCTGAAACTGCAACAGTCGATCTTCCTAGTGGATCGGCTCTCCTAGGTGCACAGCTTTCCTCTGAGCTCCTTAGTTCCAACCCTTTCCTTTCCAACGATTATGATATGGATGTCAACAACAACGATCCCAACAACAACACAGAGTATGAAGTACCAGACGCAAATCTTGCAAAATCTAATGACCGTGCCGGTACAGCTTCACCACGACCATCACCATTTGTGCCTTCCCTAGATGATTCAGACTGGGACTTTCAAAATCAAGATATCATCCGTGAGAAGTTACTTTGTGAAGCCAGAATCATCCACTCTGTAGTGCCTAAACAGAACTTTGAACAAATATATTCATATCTCGAGGCAAACTTAGATGATGCCAATCGCCTCCAAGTTGTGATGCGGATATTCTTGGACATGGAACTTGGAACGTTACAGAACAATGTGGTTCCAATGCGTGTGATTACAGAGGGTGATCCCAAGGAGGACAAAATTGATAAAGTTGTAGACTTGTCTGATGACGATGAAGTGGCGGTTATTTTATCGGGCGACATTCCCAACTCCAAATTAGGACTGACTAAACGTAAAACACAATTTACAGGCAAAACTTCACCAGCTAAAAAGAGTAAATGTAACTTTGATTCAAATTTGGTGGAAGTGGTTGATTTATCAAAGGATGCGTCATTACATCAGGGTTCTGCTGTAAAAATGATTGATTTATCTAAGAGTTGTGCACCTCTCGAAGTTCCTAGCAATCTATCTAAATTATCTAGAAAAAAAACACAATCTGCAATTATTGATATGTCAAAAAGTACAGAACCACCCCCAAAGCCTCATAACACCAGTGCTCACATACATTTTCAGACTGTTAAAGAAATGTTCCCCACTTGTGATGAAGAATATTTGCTGGGCACATGCCAGAAATATGGAGAGGACATGGCGTCTCTAGTCAGCTTGACGGAATATTTGCTGCAACACCCACATCTTCCAGAACAGATACATAATACCTCCCCAGCTGAAGTTTTGCCAGAAAAATTGGCATCAAAGAAAAACTGTTCCAAGTTAAATATTGCAACTGTTCCAAAAGAGCCAAAGCATAACACTGAAAAAGATACATCTACTGTAAGAAATCATATGAATGAGAAAGCTGCAACTGACAGAGGACTACATATGGAACCATCAAGTACTGCAGGTCCTAGCTCAACTAAAGAAGCTAGATCACACTATAAAGTCCCTGATGATACCCGTGAAAATCTTTTGACAACAACAACAAATGGTTGGTTTGTCTCTAATCTTGATGGGTCAATCGTTGATGTTATTTCTACTTCTAGCAAAAGTGACAAATTTTTGACCTCAAACGATGGTGTCCTTTTGGATAGTCAGGTGGAGTCTGGACCTGATGGGTCACTTGTTGAGGTTATTACTACTTCTAGCAATGGTGCCAAACCTTCATCTTCAAATAATGCTGCTGATCCTTCCACGTCCACCAACAATGATAGTTCTAGTCTTTCTACCACTAACAATGACATGGTTGAGTCACGATATCAGTACATGCTGGATATACTCCCAAATGCTGATCCTTCATACCTTCGAAGTGAATGTGAGCGTTTGATGGGTGATGAGCAATCCATTCAGGTCTTCATTGCATATGCCTTGGAAAAGAGAGATTACCCCACACTGGAAGACTACAAGAAGCGCCAGAAAGCTCTAGCGCTTCGGAAAAAATTAACCTCTGAGTTTAGTGTTGAAAGCTTCCTAGAAGTTTTCCCAAACCCATTTAAGTACTTTGTTGATAAAGGTGCTTCTGCAGATTTGAGCAAGGCAAACACGTACCTTAAGAATCGATACCCACGGTTACGATGCAGTGATATAACTTCTAATTTTTTTAAATGTGGGCATAATCTTGCCAAAACTTGCATAAAACTGGACAAATCTACTTCTCATTTATTGATGAATAAGAATAGGAAAATATTGAACTATAAGATAGAAGAGGAACAGAATCTTCAATTTTTGCAAGAGGTAGGTCTAAGTATTTTGATGTTGATATGATCTCTTGTTCTTAAAGGAGGCTTTCATGTTGAATTGTAAGCAATGGGAATGTAAACATAGTAACTAGATTAGTAAAATATCTAAATTTAGCCAGAAATTTGTTTAATTTCTGACAAAATTTTGACATTTTACTACTTGGAGGGAAGAACTAACTGGGTCATTCTTGTGAAACAGGCAAATTTAACTTTTAAAATTAGTGGCAAATGTCAAATTTATCAACATTAAAAATTATATTTAACTTGTATACGTTCTAGAAAGCATAATCAATATACCAGCAGTATATTTATTTTGTTAATTCATATAAAAAATAATAATTTCAAAACAACATTCCAGGACAATGACCGTACTGCCAGGACAATGATGCAAATATCAAAAAGTCTAATTAGGTACTTGTATATTAATGTTTACTAGAACAGGTTTTATGTATTTATGTTATGTTTATACATTCCATAAAGTTAATCTAACCAATTTTAATTACTCTTAAAACTAATTAGGGAAGCCTAAGGCTAATCACAAAGAGGAAAGCCCTTGAAAACAAATTGGGATGCACGGTTGCCACATGGTTCAGGGGGATCAATTCTTCTCACAACATCCTTATACAAATAGTTTAGAATGTCCTTCTGATTTGGCCATTTAAATGTTTTCTCAGTAGCAGGGACCATTACATTCACTTCACAAGTCTTTGTATTGGCTGACACTACTTCACCAGGATATAGTAGTTTGTCGTAGTAGACAACCACCCAGTCTCCACTTTGCAGGCCTAGGTTAGAAATAATTCCTGAACCCAAAAACAATGATAATATTAATCAACTATTTTTTTTAAGATAAAACTCAATCATTACACAAAAAACTCAAAATGATAAAAATATATTTATTCTTTTACAAAATCACACATACCTCGAGTTTCATATTATGAACTTGTAATGATCTTTAGCTCATGTTCTTTTACTTTGAGTAATCCCAAATCATAGCCATGATTACAATCTTTACTCACAGGGCAATCACAGCTAAGTGATCTGAAGAAAATAATATTTGGTTCTTCTTTGTAGTTGGGAATGACTTGATGAACTTTCATTGTACCTTTAAAAGGTCGTGGTATTTCCTCAGACAGATAATCTTCATTGATTGCACCAATCTCACTTGAAGTTACTTCAAAGAGAAATACTCCATTGCATTCTCGTTTCAAGGCAGTAAAAAGATCTTCAAATGTTGCAAGATCTTTTCCTTCAGCAACAACATGATCAGCTGTTCTTTTTAATGCCCCCTTATTCCATCAGGGGCACCTTTTCCATGCCTCTGCTTCTGAAAAGTTCCAACTGCTCAATTCTAGATCCCTACAAACTGTTGGCAACACTTTTGCCATAAGAAAAAAGTTAGTTTTATTACGATATTGGGTTGCAGGAGTCTCACTAAAAAAGTAAACTTCATTAATGGTTTTAATGTTCATTACTTTTTCTAGAATAGGACTCAAATGTGCCCAAATTGATACTGGATCATGTCTCAAAGATTTTGGTAAAGAACAAAATGCTGTTGGTGTAGTTTTATTATCAAGATTCAAGTAATAAACTCATGTATGTAGTGAAATCTGTATCCTAGAGGCACCAAAATGCATGCCTTCAGCTTCGTTCTAATATTTGCAGTTGTAGTTTTCACTGAAATCAATGTGAAACAGGACAGCATTCTCTGCAAGGTTATCCTTTATTTCACTCAGTTTATGCAGTTGATGTTTAGCAGTGGCTGAATGGATCATATATTTTGGAATGGTCCGCTTCAAAATCGGCTACCATTCCACCAACATTTGTTTGTATTTCTTCTTTTGTTATAATACTAACAACAATTGGTTTTCCTTTTACTTCCCTTTTCTCCTTCTTGGTAAGCCATTTTTTATAACTTATATTTTCGTTGCTATCAAATTGATTGTATATTACCAGATTATATTTACAAACATCACATTTACGAAGTAGGCAATTTTCTCTTCCTTCATAATTAATTACAAGTCCTTTCTTTCATAGTATCTTGGGTGAATTTAGAATTAAAGACTTTCAACAAATGCAACTTTTCAGATAGAAGGTTCGTGTTCTCGTGTGTAACACATCAACATGTCTCTTTTATTTACATTAGGATGCACCACCCAGAGTGGTCGGTATTTACAAAAGGTCGCATAGCTAATTTTATTAGGGGCATTCTGACAGAAATTTGGCATGCAGAGTTTTCAGAGACTCGTTTAAAAGCCGTTTTTGTTTCTTTATCTTCCCTTTTGTTATACAGTCTTTTTTTCCTGGGCAAAGACGACTGTTTTCTTCTTTTTCTAAGAAGGATGTGATGGTTTCTTCAAGCTTTATGCTCTCACTTTTGATATTTCTCTCATAAATTAAATCATATCTGTTATGATTATCAACAAAACATTTATATTTTAAAAAAGGTTTGTTTTCCTTCAAAAATCTATACTTTTTAATAATTTTACCTAAAATAATTTTTGTGTACAATTGTTTTGACTTGTTGTTTTTTGCTGTGCATAGCTCCTTTTCAATTGTTCAGATACAACCTCCCCAAAAATCAACCTTCTCCTTACTACATTTGACACCTTCCTGCCTTTTAAAAGCCTACGTACTTTGGTACATGGTGTTGACTCCTTACTTACATTTTCATTTTCCTTAAGCAATTTTTCTTTTCTTTTTGGTACTTTTGACAATCTCTTTGAGTTTTTTGTAAATTTAGTTTTAGTATTTTTATATTGTTGTAGGCTTGTGCTCTGTCTCTTCGAACTTTTTTTCTCCCATCTGAATCACTATTAGTATTAATATTGTTATTTGCTGTGCCAGGAAGAGGCTCTACGGAATCAGTTATGGTGTCAGGACATGCGTTTTCGTTTGCTATTTTTTTTTTCAACCTGTAGCGTTTAGAATTTTCTTTCCACTTTTTACGTGTTAAACTCTTTTCTCTGGGCGTCATTTTATGTACTGGTTTAACTACACTCGTTTTCTTTTGTCTTTCATACTTCACATGTCTTTTTAATTTTTCTCGTAATTCACGGTTTTGGTCACCTTTGATATTTTCTTGGTGTTTTTTTTCTGCCAAGCTTTTCTTTGCTAGCCGATCTTCATTATTTAGTTTTTTCTTAGCTATTTTGATTGGAAACTCAAATTGCAGTTAAAAGACTAAAAAGAAAATCATTACTTTAGTAAAAAAAATGCATAATAAATGAATAAGCTTATATTTGTATAGATAAAATAAATAGTTTACTTCTTCTTCGGCTACCCGACATTATTTGTAATATTATTATTATTAATTATTATTTATTATTAGCAACTTATACTACCCGTTCAGGTTGTATACACTTACACTAATGTGTAGTGGTAGGGTGATTGTGAGATGAAACGAAGTACCTGCAGTTTAACGTGGGATTCGAACCACGGTGGAGGCCTGGCATTCCACAAATTCACAAGTTGTGATTAATACACGTCTTGTCAGAGGCAAAGGAAAGGTTTGGCAATCAGATAAATCTGTGCCGGGACCGAGGATTAGACCTCGTACCACTAGCACGGAAGTCCAATGCCTCACTGCCAGGTCACCTTGTAAATAACCTCAAGTCTAACTTTTAGTTTTGATTGAATTTTAATACACACCTGCTTAGTTTGAAAAATAATGGATAGAATTTAGTAGGCCTGAATTTTAAATATAACTAGACAAGAAAATAACCATTTTGGATTAGACCTAGGCCTAAAGTTAAGTATTTCACAAACAATATAAATTACAAATTTAAATAAAGCAGAATTATTTATCATTGTCCTGCCAAATCATCATTATCCTAGCTCTAACTAACCAGGACAATGATGAAATAGGCTTCCACATGGAATAAAAGTTTCCCACCAAAATATTTGAGGTTAAGATTTTCACATCAACAGTAGAGCTAATTTTAGTACTTAAAACAAGGAGGAAAAAATCTCATCTTATCGTTGGTCTTCTAGAGTGTCCAGGACAATGACAGTTTAAAAACATAAATAGACAAAACCTCTATTCAAATTAGGTATTGTCAAATAACTGTAAAGAAAAAACTATAATACATACACTCTCAAGTAGCAGAAAGACAAAACTTTCAACAACCACCCCAAAAGCTAACATGTGCTGCCATCTCTTATTGCACCAGCAAATGTAACTCAAGATGCCAGGACAATGATTATTATATTGGAGACAGCTGTTTAGGAATACATTATACATGTTATTAAAAAATTAAAAAAATCATAAATAAGAATTTTGCTAAGCCTGAAGTAAATATGAAAACATGTCAATTAGATATTTTTAAAATTTTAAATAACCTTTAGGTAAATTTGATTTTATTATGACAAAATGTGTGTGGAGACAGGCCAGGACATGTTCTAACCAGAAAAAATGTTGAAAAAAATAAATAAAAAATATTAATTTGAATAATGTTTTCATATCATTAAAATAGGCTTTTAATTTTTTGTATGTATTTTTTTTAAATTCTAACTCTAATAAAATTAATAAGCAGAGACTAATATTTGCCTGTTTCACAAGAATGACCCAACTAGGTATTTTAAGATTTATGTCACATTGCCCTCACCTCTAGATAGTGTTAACTTTGGATTTCATGCTTTAAAACGGTGGCATTTTTACATATAGGGGAAGGTGTTGTACCTTAGAACAGTTTTTATTAAATAATTTTTATTTATTTAAATTTTTTGTGTTAAGAGCTCTAGTATTTTTTATATTTAGTGATATTATTTTAGATATACTTGAATATTTATAAAGCTAATTAACAAACATAGATTAAATACAAAAAATAATTATTCACATCAGTCACAAGTGTTCCGAGGAACAAGAACTTATTGTACCTTTGAACACAACATATTGTACCTTGGAACATAACAATTTACTCATGAGATACGATTAAAATAAAATACATAGGCTACTAGGGTTATAAAAATATAACTTCACTGATTAATACACACTGACTAAACTACTTTCACATACATAGTAAAGGAATGGCATTAATGTTTTGACTGGGAAAGATTTTAACTAATCACTTTTAATTCTGGTATGTCAAAAAAACCTCGACTTGATATTTGTTTTGGATGATGAATACTCCCCAAAATGTCCTCCCATGGATATGTTAATATATCTTCCTTTTCTGGCCACTTCCACGATTTCTTTGACCTCTTCATAGAGGAAACCTGTGCACCATTATCATCGAAATTGATAATTTTACCGGGAAAGAGTTCATTTTCATAGGTGAATACAACAAACTGACCCACTTCACGAACAACGTTTTCCAAGGAAAGAACATCTCTGAATGTCTTCTTCCCTGTTGCCAAAGATATAATATTTTCTTCAATTATTTCTTCTGCCATCTCGTTCTCATAAAGCTCCTGCAAATTGATGTCCTCGTCAGAAGAATCTTGGCAAGGCATAGGTTCATCCTCATCTTCACTATCCAGTTCAATTAATTTTCGCTTGGCATGACTTTTTTTATTTTGTTGAGAATTTGACTTAGGTCTAGTCTTAAGTGCTGCTATTTCCTCTTTGTTTGGGGTGTCAGTAAGTATTCTTGACTTTCCCCTTTTCCTTCCTTTAGCTGCTGGCTTTCTTGGCTCAGCCTTAGGAAAGGGCCTGACCATCTCCGGGGAAAATGACATTTCATTGTTGCCCCTTTTTGAAGGTGAAGGCTGGTCAAGAGACTGCACAGGTGCAGGAGCTTCTGAAGTTGGTTCTTTATCAGCAGTTGTTGGTTCTGGCCGGTCCGACACATATGACGAGAGAAATTCGTCGTCTGTAAAAATGTCCTGATTCAGAGGGGAAATGCCAGTTACAGCAAAACCACTCAAAATGTTACTGCTTGTAAAGGCAAGAGGAAATGCTCTGCCCACTATCTGAGCGACTTCATAGATCGACAAAGGTTTTCCTGGGTTGGAAGACATCCAATCGTTCACAGCTCTGTTATAGTGCAACTTGAAAGAACCAAAAACTGTTCTGTCCAGGGGCTGTAGCTTATGAGAAGTGTGTGGAGGAAATGTTACCATAATGATGCCATTATCACGGGCCTTCTCAATCACAGGGAGATTCACGTGGCTCTCATGATTATCAAGAAACATAATAATTGGTTCTTCTTTAGTGGGTTTTGAATGCTTAACGACATGATCTAGGAACTCTAAAAATAGACGTTCATTAGACCATCCTGAAGGGTTGGCACCTCCTTTGCTACCAACTGGTGCTCCATTTAGCATAAAATCCTTAAAATGGACTCTTGGGAACACAAACATTGGTGGGAGGTGATTTCCCACACCGTTAATAGCGGCAAGCATTGTCACATTTTGTCCCCTTTCCCCAGATGTCATGCTTCCTAATTGCTTTATGCCTTTTGGCGCCAATATTTTTGGTGGCACATGAACAGTTGATAAGCCTGTTTCATCTATATTGTATATTCTATGTGGAGAAAACGGACCATACTTTTCAATCGCTGATACAACATTACTGAAAAATTGTTGTACATTAAATTTATTAAAACTGGTTGACCGAGCTAGAGAAGTCGCTTCTGGCTTCCGAAGAGAAATGTTATTCCCATGCTTTTTCATATAACGTCTCATCCATTCACCTCCTGCTAATTTGTTTATGTCCCATTGACGAGGATATTTTAAATTGTTGGCTTTTGCATACTGGAATGCAAGTCTCCGCACATCCATTTTGTTCAATCCATAATGCAGTAAGGCTGCTTGTCGAATATATTCAAGTAAATCTTGCTCCATTTTGGCACTGAAAACTTGTTTTACGGCATTTGTTGACTTATATTCATATATAGTGTTTTCTGTTATTTTATGAGCCTGAACATGGCGATGTAGTGTCCCCAATTTTACAAAAAACACACTACAAGCTTGGCGCATAAACATTTCCCCACTTGTCACTGCAGTAACGGCACTTTCAATATTGCTTGGGACAATTTTGTCCCGCTTTTTTCCTTCTTTGCTTCTAGGCATGTTTAATGACCTGTAAAATATGAGATAAAACATAATGACTACATCTATAATGCATTATTATTTTGTAAAAATACACAATTAGCATGTTCTTGTACCTTGGAACAGTGTTCCAAGGTACATGATTAAACTATGTTCCGAGGTACAAGAACAATGCCTGCTGTATTCATAACCTAATTTTTGTGTTTAGATTGTATTTGCACCAAATGAATAACATTGCATTAAATACTAATATACTTACTCTTGTAGGATGACTAGAAGTTAACTGTAGAGCATTTACACTGTATGTTTAATGAGATGAAAACATGTGTTGTAAAAATTTACTTTTCATACCACAAAAAATAAAACACAACTGTATCAATACCAATTACATGAAAGTCGCCATTTGCAAACTGAACAACTGCTAAAGGAAGTAGAATAACATAGTGATGAGAATAATATCCAGATGGCACCGCATGTATTAAAAATGGCTGGTGTTTCAAGGTACAAGAGTTCCAAGGTACAACACCTTCCCCTATACTTAAGACCAGGGTTTGCCATAGGGGGCCCAACCCAAAAAAAACCACCTTTTTTTTGTGAGTGGGCCCACTTGCTAAAACCCACTTGATTTTTTTTTTTTTTCAAAATTGCTCATGTTTACAGTTTAATGTAACAAAGACCCGCATAAGCAGCCAAGGTGTGTGAAAAACTCAAAAGTAAATTAACAGGAAGTGGGTCATTCAGATACATCAGAAGGGGTTTCCCCTTTGTAGCCATAATTGAAGGTCACATTATTTTTGCAGGGCATTACCCTTTCTAGCTAGACAACTGTAGCTGGTTGGTTAAGCAGTATATATGCAGAAGATTACCCTCTTTAGCCATGAAGCTGATTGGTCCAAGAGTATGTAGGCAACTACCTACACAGTTTTCAATCTATTTTGTTTTGGGTGTCTCAGGTGATGATAGTGAAAGTTATAGTGTTTCATTGTGGTTGTTCATTTTGTGTACGTCCAAGTAAAGATATTAGGGCTCTGCGAGTACTCGGATTTACAGCTTTGAACTGAGCTCATCATTTAAGCTTGAGATTGAGATCAAAAGTTTTGTAGGCTCATCATTTTCGAACTTTCACTTGATGTACGTAATAATCAATTTTGTGTATGCCAGATATTTTTTTCAGCAATTATTTGAGTGATGACAAGAAGCACTTGGCACAATGTGACAATGTAGGTACTAGTTATTTTAAAAACTGCTTATTAATATTAGTTTACAGTATATGGAGAGCTTTTTGCAAAAACATATTTGAAGTTTCTATCAAACATTAATTTAATTCGCTTAGATAATTCAGAACTTGACTATACCATTCAAAGCTACAGTTTTCATAAATAATATTAATGAAACCCATTTCTTTCAAGAATCCAAAAAATATGTTGTTTGCCCGGAGGTTAGTAATTTCTAATTGTAATCTGAAATTAAAAACAAAACAGTGTTCTATCAATATGTTATAACATTTAATAATATTTGTACTAAGAATGTATGTTTTTATATAGCCTATAAAATTACACGAAATATGTCTAATTTATTGCATTTGGCATAACATATTCTATTAACAGTATAGGCCTACTAGTAAGATTATTAATAGCTTTTACAAATTTACTTTTTAATTGACACTTAACACGTTGCACAAATGTACCAGGTTTGACCGAAAAATTATAAATTTAGTTGAGACACATGTCGAAATCAAAGTTTAAAAGTTTCCTAAAAACCTCAATAAAACTTTTTTTTTTAAACACGCAGGCTGGATTTTTTTTAACCCTGCTTAACCCTCATGGTGCCACAAGCTGATTTGATCGGCTCCGCCTATTATTGCTAAAAGTGCGATGATCTGATCTGATAGGCTTCGCCTACTACCATTAAAAGTGTCAGAGCCGATGAGGTCGGCTCTCCAGATTTGAGCTAGTTCTCTCTCTATCTGATAGATAATTTATTACTGCCACATATCACTGGAAAGATAACATTTCCTTCTTACTTTATATAAGGTTAGCAACAAAAATAAACCGTAAATAGTTATTGGAACTGGGAGTTTAGTTCATTTACAAATGGACGGTCACATACTAAATATGCTAGGTGCAATGCAGGTTTACGTATGAGCTGCATGGTAAAACATAAGTGTGTCTCACATTCATATTGATATAAATAGTTTTGTAAACAATTTTTATATGTACTGGTTAAATTGTTCCGAGTTTAGAAAAAAAAACATTTAGATTTTTATGTTATGTCATGTGAATGAAAAGATTTCTTTACCAATGTAAGTAAATAGGCATTATGACTTTATACATTTATATAATATTTCTAAAAAATATGAAATTATTCATTATGCTATAAAAGGTTGTTTGAAAAATGCATTCATTATGTGTAGGCCTAGGCTAAATATTTATTCATGAGGTAAGGCTGTAAGGTATGGAATAACAGCCCAAAAATATCGAAATGTAGGATATAAAATAAAATATCCTGTAATTCCTATTTATAATCATACCTATATATTCAAATGTTGTGTGGCATAATTAAGAAGCCAGAAGGAGGAAGTGTAATACTTTGCAATATTTGATATTTGTGCAACAAACATTGATTATAGCCATGGGGAAGAACACAGGTCTAAGGCGTCATTATCACAATAGGTTAAATTGCCAATGATAGGGAAGTTGCGGTTTGAATCCTGGTCATGTGTACTGAAATCTGGGTTATTCCAGGTAAAATCACCTAGGTGTGGTTGTTTGACGATTTTAAATATATATAACAATAAAAATAAAATTTGCTTTGAACTACTCAAAGATATATATATAAAACCATAGGTAACCCAATCTTGAGTAATTCAAAGCAAATTTTATTTTTATTGTTTTCCTTCCATAAAAGATAAAAGGTTCTGGTTTTCATTAAGAAGACATAGGATTTCAGAATACATAGGAATTTTTTTTGGTCAATTTTTTCAAAAGGGAGACTATATAAAAATTTCAGTTTCTGCCCTAGGATACCCTTACTTGTACTAAACAACACCTGTGAGTTTCATTTTGTGGTTCAAAATGTATTAGAAGTTACAGGCTTCAAAAAGTGTGTGAAAAATTGTAACATTTCAGCACCCGGGGAGTAAATAATAATTAGCCTAATCATATTAGCATTATAATGGTCTATATTCACTTTTACTTATAGTTTGAAAGTAAAAGTTAAATTGAAAATCTAGAAGTATGATTTGGTATGAATGAGTATTTTGAACACCCACTATATAAGGATTGACAAGCTTAATTTATATGAGCCCAGCGACTATCAAGCATGCTTGACAAGCATACTGCTTGTTCACATATTTTGAGCATCTTTGAGAGTGATTGATGGCTTTAGCTTGACAGATATACAATTTGTTTGATTTTCTGTCTTCCAGCAACAGTTTGTGCACGTGTGCTTGTTAGTGTATGGTCGTGCTTGTCAATCAAGTCAGTGGTGAGCGTATATGTCTCTAGAAGAAAAGATTTCTGGAGTATATGCTTGATGTTGTAAAACATACTGGGACTGGAAGTACTACACACATAGTATATCGAAGCAATTCAAGCATGCTTAACAGTCAATGGGCCTCAAACCTTGTGTCTTGTAGGTCTTGGCATATTCAACCTTTGCTATATGCAGCCAGCCAGTTAAGTCTGGTGTCAACCCTCAAAGAGTAAATATGTGTTTTTGTGTGTTGAATATTTAAAAAAAATTTGAAATCTTAAGTACTTGTGCCCTTTTCTTAGTGTTTTTGAGTGAAATAGCCATTTAATACTCTAGCCTATACAGCTTGCAGTTCTCCAATGGATTAAAATTGTCAGCTCAGTTACTTTTTGCACTGCTTTAGCTATTTAAAAAAAACTGAATATAGATTTGTAAATAGTTTTAAATCATTGGGAAAAGTTTAAGTGTTAAGTTGATATAACATATCAGCAGTGAATGATGACTGACCATTGCAATCTTGTGATGATCACTGAAACAAATGCAAAATTCAAAGAGAATTTTGCTAGTAAACTGAAGGAGTCGGAAGATACACACCTCAAGTCATTTCATACAACCAATCACAGTTTCATTGAACACAGAAGGAGAATCTAAAAAGTAATGGATTTGTAGTGATTTGTGATTTCTCTGAAACCTACACATTTATTATTTAAGATGAGATGCAGAGTCATCATTGGGTTAACTCTAAGCCACTTTTCATCCTGTTGATCTTATTCATTAAGTACTTTGTTACCCACCTCGGTGGCGTAGTTGGCTAACGCCCTAGTCTTGTTAAGCTCGACTGCTGAGGACGGGGAGATTGAGGTTCGAATCTCGGTAGGGTGAACTGGAGGTGGTTTTTTCTAAATGGTTTTCCACTCTCCCTCCATTCAAATGCGGGTTCACTTCCTCTAATTCAACCTTCTCAGTTCCCAATCCATTAGCGTAATTAGTACTAAGCGTATAACCCGAACGGGTAGTAAGACATGGTGCTAAATAATAATAATAATAATAATAGAGTACTTTGTTTTCGATTTGAAGAAAGTTATCTACTTCTTTGATGGATCAGGGACTCTGTACAAAACAGGTTCAAATTTCCTAACGTTTGCAAACATAAAGACTATTTTGAAGTAGACGTTGAGTGGCATTTCTATGCAACAAGTCGCGGAAAAGGACCTTGTGGTGGAATAAATGGAACCTTGAAGAGACTGATGGATAAGAAAGGTCTGCAACAGCCAAATGAGGGCCACATTATAACACTGACAATGTTTCCCTTTTGTGCTGAAAGTAAAGCTCAAAAAGAAGAGCTTAGTTTGAAAAGGAGGTTTGAGTAAACTAAAAAATCTAGAGGTACTAAAGACCATTGTTGTTATGTACTAGGAGGACACATTAACATTGCAAGTTAAGATTTTGTATCAATCGATTTAAAATATAAAATGTTCACTATTGTTGGTTTTCCTGGTGTTTTTCATGTCATTAATGTCTCTGTTAATGACATCGCTGTGTGTATGATAACAAATGATACATTGCATAAGTTTGTGATGTTAGAAAGGAAAACAATGATATCAAAGTACTGATTTACAAACCAGTTGGTCTTTCAACAAGTTTCAGTTTAACGAAATATGATGTTTCATGGGTGTAAATTAGGAACGTTTGAAATGTCTTGTGACTTACAGAGCTCACAACTGTAACAGGAAAATCATTAAACATTACATTGAACGCTCACTGAAGTTGCAAGGTCACTTTCAGAAATAAGGCTATAATAGACAAGTGTTGCTTCTTAAGTTGTGATTCACAAACTGTACAATACCTTCTGGTAAGGGTTTATTAATTTTTCTTACCTTTATACATTGTACCATGTTTGGTAAGGTATTCAAGCATAATTTGAATTTCATTTTAAGGTTTAAAAATACCTTTAAATTATATTAACATAAATAACTTTTTATTTCAGAGTGCTTAAAAGATACAATTTTTCACACATATTTCAGAGCCTGTAATTTATAAACCAGTTTGAACCACAGAATGAAAATAACAGGTTTGGTTGAGTACCAATAGAGGCATTCTTGGCCAAAAACTTTTTTTTTTAATATGATCTTCTTTTGAGCAATTTTACCTTGAAATCGGCAAAAATTAGACTTTAAGAAAGGCATGAAGGAGCCAAACCCAGACTTTAATGATTCATAGCTGGAAACTCTTAAAGTTATAGTTAAAACTCAAAAACCTTTCTATCTTGTGGTTTCAACCCCCCAGTCACCTTAAAAGCTCATCAAAAATGGTGATTATGCTCACAAATTTGACATATTCCAAAATCATTTGAGGTATCTTTTATAATTTTTTTTATATTTTTATACACACATGAAATTCTATAATGTCTTTTTTATATTAGTGAAAACCAGAACCTTCTCTCTTGTATGGAAGGAGAACAATAGTTTTTTTTCAAAACCTCTGCAAGGCTCCGTTTAGTCATGCCGCTGCAAAGAGAATTGAGCCTAGATCCAAGATGGTGGTAGATAAAAATAAAATAAAGTGATTTTGATCTACTGGAAGATGAGCTACTTATAGTAAAAAAACTATTTAAAATGGTCGAGCAACAATTTATTTAAAAATTAGTTGATTTCATATGGAATTATGAACCAGTTTTTTTTTCCCTTAAGGGGCTTAAACCTCTCTTCCTCCCCACAACTGGAGTCTATTTCCTTTAAATTATATCTTCCTCAATCCTACCCCATTAGAATATTAAATATAGTCATCCTGTACACGTAAAATAATGCGAAAAAACAAAATAAAAAATTAACTATGTAACATGTAGAGTATTTTTAACATTTTTCCTTCCTTTTGTTGTTTCTTTGTTTCTGCTTTATTTTGTGTTGAGTCATAGAAAACACCACTGGGATGTAGGCCTAAAATTGAAGCAACAGAAATCTACACTTTTACTCTCACAAATAAATAATACAGCTCCAAGACAAATAATACTCTGAATTAAATGTTATTAATAAGTTAGTCCAACTTAAACATACTTTGTGGGTTAAAAGCCTGACTAGATGTTCTGGGTATCATTGAACCATGCATGGTGGATATAGAAACCAAGTGGGAACAGGTTGCCTTCTAGTAATATTTGAGAGAACCCAGGTGCTAATAACCCACATATGTTATATGTGTCTGAATTGTAACTTAACTGACATAATTTCAGGTGACATTTGTTGAAAATATGGACAAAATCGAGGAATTCTTAAATGCAAAGGAAAAGAAGCGGAAGGAATCTTATGAAGAGGTATGTAAATGTATTTAAATATGTGGGATAATAGTACCTTATAAATAAAGCATGTACAGTTCATTTACCTTTTTGCTACAATATACATATGTGTATTACATTTACATAGGCATAATGTAGAAACCAGGGTTGGCTGGCTTAAACCTCATTGATATAACTATAAACCAAAAGCTTTTTTTGACATAAACTATCTTGGTTTGTTTTATGAAGTGTAATGCCAATTACTAATAGAAGTTTACTTATTTATGTTATTGTAAAGTTAGCTGAGTTAAACCATTCAATAATCCATTTAAATTAACCTACACCATTCCCTGGTAAATCCCCTTCCACAGGGGAATCCCCATTCTAAGGGGAATCGAATCCTCTTCCAAAAATATTTTCAACAAGACAAATAGTGCTTATAATTATTTAATCTTTTGATGTTTAAATCATTCCTAAAACTATAAGCACAAATTGTTGGTGCTTTTTGAACTCGGCTTAAAGGTTTATCTAACTAGTTTTGGTATTGCATATTATTATACAATGATACACGTGATGGCATGCTACAGTCGGAAGCTGCCTGATTGTTTTGTTTGTGATTCCAACGATAAGGTTAACGTTTGCCATCTTGTATTAAATTTTAATGTGGCTTGCTACTTGTCTCGTGGGGTGTGTGAGTGCATTATGCCGTGTGTGTGTCTACCAATAATGGTTTTCGAGGGAATGAATTGGAATTCAGGTTTTGTAGATGATACGGGAAAATACCAGGACATTTTCTACACAAACCGTGCGTTCATCTGTGTTGTGGATCTGGATCAAGATGTTGGCGGCAATTATAAATTTTTTACGCTTTCATTGATCCAACTGCAATTTGAAGGCGGTGTAAAATGTACATTATAATTTAAAATTAATGTTGGCAGCAAATAGCAATCATTTTCGCAGTGAAATATGGTGTATTTTTTTATAAAATATAAAATAATATTAGTGTTAATATTTGATCCTTGATGTAATTCATTTAATTTTAAAGACCATTCATTTCAAAACAGTTGAAATTTACCAATTTTTAAAATGATTTTCGTTGTCTTATGGGCACATAAAATATTAGGCCTAAATTATTTTTTAATTGTGTGTTGCGAAAAAAATTTATTATTTTTTTGGGGGCATTCAATGATTTTATGTGTGAAGTTTTGGCTAATCTGTTAAAAGATGCCTGGTAATGTTCGTTCAAAGAATTTTGGCTGACTGTTGAAGTAAATAAATACTCAAAGTGGTTGCGCCCTGTTGAAGATGACCAGTATAAGGCTTATTGTACATTTTATAAATCGAAATTTGATATAAGCCACAGTGGGTTGAATGGAGTGAAAATTCATGGAAAAGGTAAGAAGCATTTGGAACTAACCTCTGCCCTACTCCAAGGTAACCAAAAAACGCTCAGCTTTATATCTTCTGAAAAAGTTGGATGTAAACAGCCAGAACAGGCAAAAGAATTATTTACCTTCCACAAGTAGGCCTACTTCTGAAAATGATATATATTTGATTGCTAGCTTCGTCTACATTAGTTGTTTCATCTTCCTCATCTCTTGGAGGACCTTTAAGTAAATTTTGTGTAAATGATGATACCTTGAAAGTAGACATTCTGTGGTCCATGAATAAGTTTGTGACTCATACTTCTGACAGAGGTTCATGTATTTCCAGTGATCTTTTATCAATCATGTTTCCTGACAGTGTAATTGCACAGAAGTTCAAAATGCAAAAAGATAAACTTGGCCATTTGACAACCTTTGGTCTCGGCCCCTTCTTCCAAGAAAAATTCTCAGCGGAGTTAAAGAAGATTACATTTTTTGCAGTTTCACTTGAAAAAAGTCACAATAGAATTGCCCAAAAAGGACAAATATACATCATTGTCCGTTATTGTAACTCAAGTTTAAATGTGGTTTTGACCCGATACTTGAACTCTGTTTTTAGGGCATTCTACTGCAGCTGACCTCCTTGATTCCTTTACGTCAGGTATGTCTGAATTAGGACTGCCTTTAACGAATGTTCTACAAATTGCTGTTGATGGACCTAATGTAAATTTAAAATTCCTTAAGGACTTAAATCAAATGATGGGAAAAAATTTAGATAACTCTGAAGACAAGAAACCTATTGATGTTGGCACATGCTCTCTTCATACAGTTCATGGGGCTTATAAGACAGCTCATAATAAATGTGAATGGCAAGTTCATAATTTTCTGCATTTGTTGTATTATCTGTTTAAAGATTTTCCATCTCGAAGATATGATTACATTCTCTCAAGTGGATCATACCTCTATCTTTCCACTTAAAATGTGTTCCATCAAATAGGTGGAAAACTCAAAAGTAATTGAAAGAGCCTTGAAAATTATTCCACATTTAAAGAAATATGTGGCTAAACAAAGAATTTCGGTGTTGTACGAGACTTCCTAAAAGATGACCTTCTTGAAGCAAAACTACCTTTTTCTTACAGTCAGTAATAGGAGAAGTGGAACCATATCTTAAAATATTTCAAAATGACAATCCAATGTTGCCCTTTGTACATGCTGAACTTTATTCGATGGCACGTAGCACTGCTGCTCGTGTCCTTAAGGGAAAGGTTATAAGCAATGTGAAAAACTCAGGACAGCTCTTGGCAATTGATGTCAAAAATGAAAATCTATTGAGCTTTTCAAACGTAGACATAGGCTTTGGTGCGAAGAAATTTTGTAATAATGTGAAAGAACTTGATGTACAGCTCTTTAGAAAAGATTGCAGTCACTTCTTAGTGGAAATGTTTCAAAAACTGTCTGGGCCTCGGTCTCCATTACGAAAGTGCATGGTGAAAGGTGCTTCATGCCTTTCACCAGCAGTAATGACTATTGGCACTCTAAGAGTACAACGGGTTAACATAGCACTCGAACAACTTGCTTCAAACAACCATATTGCATTCATTGAAACTGAACATATAAGAAAAAACTACCTTGAAATCTGTGAGCAGTCTTCTGTTCAAGAAGAGCTGAAGACATTTGATTTCAATTAAACCAGACTAGATTCTTTTCTCTTCAACATCTTGATTAATGCAAAAGCTTGCAAGGCATTGCTGTCATTTTGCACGATGGTATTTACAATGTTCCGTGGAAACAGTGCTGTTGAAAGAGGTCCTTCAGTAAACAAGGAATGTTTGGTTGAAAATATGAAAGAGCGTTCTCTAATCTCCCAACGCAGCATATATTCAATGGTTCAGTCGGTAGGTGGCATAAAGAATGTAGAATTTACAAGTGGGATGCAGGCGAGCAAGTTCCAAAAGGAGGGAAGCATTTGAAGAAATGAAGAAAGAAAGTGAAGAAGCTAACAGATCAAAAACAACATTGGAAACTGTAAATAAACTCGAGGCAAAGAAAAGAAAACTTCTCCAACAGGCTGAAGAAGAGGCTTCAGCACTTCAAACTGAAATCGACTTGGAGAAGAAACGACTGAAGCAGATGTAAATCCTGTATGTTGTGATTTTGTGTATAAACTAAATATTAGGTGACAAATTTGAACAATAATAGATTTTTATGTTTGTTGAGAAATTTCAGCTTCTGGGAGCTTCAAACATCTTTAATTACAAGTAAGCTTTCTTGTTGGTATGATTATAGTAATAGTTTTTACTTGTGTTTGTTATTATAATATTTAGGCCCGATGTATAATATAATGTTCGACTGTTTACCGAAGGAATTTTTTTTGCACCGCGTCTTACTGCTCGTTTGGGCTATACACCCTCAAAGGTATTTTGTGGTCAAAAAAGGTCACCAAAAAGTCACAAATTTTTGTTCCTCTAACTGAGTAGACACCCTGAAATACCTCCTGTTGAGATTCCCTGTTGCTGAAAAAACATACCAGATGATAGATGAGTCTGACCTTAAGTCCATGTACCCACCAATGTATGTATATAGCATAAAACCTGACCAGTCAGACACTGTGCTAAACAAAAAAAGTATATTAATATAATATATAATAATATATGATTATATTAGGGTGCCTATTTTTTTTAACAATATAAGTAGTTTCGACCACCCTACCTGCACAGGTGAACATGTTAACAAAGCCATGATTCTTGTATATTTTAGTAGTTTTTGCAACCCCCCCCCCCCCCCCCCCCCCCTCATACATTTAGAACAGAGGCACCACAACATGTCAC